>PVKC010003000.1:0-40744 GCA_004027635.1 Crocidura indochinensis | reverse complement strand
CTCTCTCCTCTCTCCTCTCTCTCCTCTCTCCTCTCTCCCCCCCTCTCTGTCTCTCACCCTCTCACCTTTTTCTGCATCGCAGATATGTACCCAAATTCATTTCCCTATCCCTGTGCCACATGCTGATTTCTTGCAGGCTAAAAAATAATGCTGACTCTGGACCTGTCAGTAAGGAAGCGAGGGGTGTTCACTGTTCACTGTTCATCTGTCCAGGCCTATGCTAATCATACCTGCCCTCCAATTCATGGTGGGGTTGTACTTTTACCTCTCTGTGGTGTTTCTTTACATGCTTCCAGGGCTCAAGCCATACTTTTTCCTACTCTCACTTACAGCAAAGTGCAATCTCTCGACATTACAGTGTGGGGAAACATAGCATTATTTGAAGAGGCATTATAGTTACTGTTGTTTTTATTTAGGGAGGCTAACTGTCTAGCCTAGGCCAGCAGACTAGTGTTTGCCAAACTAAGGATGTTTATATTGCCGCTGGTCACCTCCCCACCCTTTTGGAGGTGATAAGAGAGCATGGAAGGTGTTCAGTTACATCTGTACTTTATCTTATAACTTAGGAGTCCAAAGTGTGTTTCATCATGTAACATATTGACACTCACATAGAGAACTAAAATTTCTTTTTCTCTTTTTTTGTCTCTGAGGACACAGGGAAATTGCATATAATTTTACTAAATGTGAAACATAGCCATTGACCATTAAAAATTCTATGTTTAAATTATTTATTTCTTGAAGTTAGCAACACTCCTCCTAAGAGCTTTACAGCTCCTCAAGTGGTTATGTGGGATAAAAGTAATAAAGGTGGCCATAGATTTCAGTTAACACAATTTTGGCTTCTGGGGGCCCAGAGCAATAGCACAGCTCAACTGTAGGGTGTTTGCCTTGCTCGTGGCCATCCCTGGACAGTTCAATTCCTGGTATCCCGTATGGTCCCCCAAGCCTGCCAGGAGTGATTTGTGATTGCAGAGCCAGGAGTGACCCCTAAGCGCTGCCGAGTATGACCTAAAAACACCCCATCACACCCCTCCAAAAACGAAAAATGTTTTGGTTTCTATTGTAGGAATCTAGAAATTGGGAATCAGAATATTCCCAATATGATGTTTCCCTTTGGGTATATTTTAGTACATAGTCCTTGGGATGAACTCGTGAGTGTTAAGAATATCTCTAGTCCCAGATATTTGTCTGAAGGCTCAGTTCTTTCTTGGGGCCTGTTCAGCTGACCTTGCTGACAAAAATCTCTAGCAGTATCCTGGGTGCTGAATGCCAAGTCCACCTAGCACCTGACTTGAATGGCCTTAGGCAGTTCTCAGCCACTCTAAGCCACAGGGTGTTTTCATCAAAAAAAAAAAAAAAAAAAGGAAGTTCAACTTTAATACACATTCCCTGGCTCATTTCCATCTGTGGCCCTCTGCAAAGCCTGATACTTGCCATCATGGCCTAGAAGACAGACAGATGCCCTGTTATCAGCAGAGTCAGTGCCTGTGTCCCATCAGTCTGCCCCACATCAGGGCTGCCCCTGGACTGGGAAGCATTGATTCCAGGGTAATAGCAGGGTTCACCTCTCTAGACCCTAGTCACTTAGAAGCTAGAAAATACAGGATAGTAAGCTGACCAAATTACCCAGGTTTAAGAATTGAATGGGACTGGGGAGTGATAACACAATGAGGAGGGCATTTGCCTTGCATATACCTGACATGGGTTAGATCCCTAGCATCCCATATGGTTCAAGCCTGTCAGAAGTAATTTCTAACCTGGAGTAACTCCTGGGTGCCGCTGGGTGTGGTCCCAAAATAAAAATTAAAAAAATTTTTGAATTGGTCACTGAATACTGTCTATAGAGGATATTAAGGCAAAGTCAGAGGCTCTTGACAAAAGGTAAAGAAGGCTTAGTGTCCTCTTTGGCTTCCCATTAGCCAAGGAGATGACTCCAAGGACTGGAGTTTATATGAGAGCAGGAGTCCTGACTTGGATCTCTGGCACTGCATGGTCTCCTAAGAACCTCCCAGAGTGAACCATCAGGCACGGCCCCTGCCAGAAAATAATCCTCAGCACATATTGTAAGAGGGTTGTAGTTTCTCTTTCCTACTTAGCAGAGTGGGTGGATTAGTTTCAGTTTTGTTTTTGTGGGTTTCATTTGTTTACTTTGGGCCTTGAGTTTTCTTATTTCAGCAATAATAATAAGTAGAAGTTCCCAACCTACTTGGCCTGCCACCTTTTTAGGCAAAGAATCTGTAGGCTTCTTATGCCCCCAAGCCCTCCCCCACCCCATGCATATCTAGCTTCTTTAGGTGAACAGCAGAAAGTGCTCCCGATTGAACCTGAGGCACTCCCGGTACTTTCTGCAGCTTTGCTCTTTCTTCATCTGGTGGGGAGGGCTCTGTGTTACAGGAAGTTTACCAAATTTACAGGAATTTGGGGAGGGTTGTAGTTTCTCTTTCCTACTTAGCAGAGTGGGTGGATTAGTTTCAGTTTTGTTTTTGTGCGTTTCATTTGTTTACTTTAGGCCTGTGAGTTTTCTTATTTCAGCAAGTTTTGTGCTTGGTATATATAATAGTTGTGGATCATTGCCTCAGCTGATTTTGAGCAGCAGGAATGCCCAAGAGAAGAGACTTCACAACCTATGTCCAGAGGCCAAAGTCATAGTACATTTGCCTTATATGCTGCTGACATGGGTTCAATCCCAACATCCCATAGTACTCACAGTAATCATGAGTACTACCAGCAGTCATTTTAAGTGCATAGCCCAATGTAACCCCTGAGAAGCAACAGGTGCAGCCCCAAACCAAACAAAAATATACCTCCATTCATCTGTGGCCTTCCTATGTCTGTGCTGTGCACCCAGACCACCATCTCTTAAGTACTAGTTCTCACTGTTGGTGCATTCCCTCTGCTGTTTTTAGGAGTATAAAACTCTTCAGTCTACCTCTTTGGGTTTTAGGTTTTATAGGTTTGCACACACACAGACAAAGCAGAATTTTTGGGGTGTTTTCTTACGTTTTACAAAAACCCTACCAGATTATAAAATTTATTTTTAAACCTTTCTTTCCTTCATATTTAATACTTTTACCTATAGTGCTACAATTAGCTCAGTTTGGTTTCTACAACTTCTAAGAGTTGTTCTACTGTTAACAAGTTTTGCATTTTTATCTCTTCTCTTCAGCCCCAGACTCTTTAATAAAGATCACTTTTGTCTCTCCAGAGACGAAAGTTTTGTTTCTCTAAGAGTGAAAAGTTTGTGCTTCTCTGGTTACTTTAAAAAGTTGCTTGTGGGGCCCGGGAGATAGCATGGAGGTAAGGCATTTGCCTGTCATACAAAAGATCATCGGTTCGAATCCCGGTGCCCCATATGGTCCCCCGTGCCTGCCAGGAGCAATTTCTGAGCATGGAGCCAGGAGTAACCCCTGAGCACTGCCGGGTGTGACCCAAAAACCACAAAAAAAAAAAAAAAGAAAGTTGCTTGTTTGTATATTTTGTTAAATTTTTATGTAGGTTCTCAATTCTTACTGTTTATTTTTTAGACATTCATTTGTAGCTGTACAAATGCTTTATTTTGGCCTCTTACCTAATATTAAATATGCAAGTATCTATTGTTCAATAGAGACCTTCACTAGGATGTCTCAAAGATAACTTTATCTTTTATGACTCCAGTTTAAGATCTTTTCTCCCACCTGCACTATTTTCATTTTTTGTTGAGCTAATTTGAGAACTGTTTCTCATTTTAGTGTGTTAAAGGGAAGACCTGGAACAATTTAAAAAGTAAGAAGGACATCACAACTCCCTAAGATGCATTTTCTGCACTTTGTTGGTAGAATTTAAAAACAGAACAGCTATAATGTGGCATTGTTAGTACCTTGTTGGAAAACAAGATTTTATCTTATAAGTTTAAAAGTCCCGTCCCTCCCGCCCCCCAAGCTGGAACTTCCAGCTCACTTCAAGAAGCTCACCACAAAGAGTGGTGAGTGCAGTTATAGAAATAACTACACTGAGAACTACCATAACCATGTGAATGAATGAGGGAACTGGAAAGCCTGTCTAGAGTATAGTTGGGGGTGGGGTGGGATGGAAGGAGATTTGGGATGTTGGTGGTGGGAATGTTGCACTGGTGAAGGGGGGGTGTTCTTTACATGACTGAAACCTAATCACAATCATATTTGTAATCAAGATGTTTAAATAAAGATATTAAAAAAAGGTTTTCCCTCCCAAGAGAATTATTATTTTTTGTGGAAATTCATTCTCATAGTTATTAGATGTGTAAAAGAAGGTTTAATATATTCGATATATTCAAGTATGTTCATTACAGAACAAACTGCAAACACCTGATACCTACCTAGCACCAAGTGCACATGTGGTACATTCTATTCAAAAATGGAGTACTTGCTTTCTACACTAATGTAATGGCTTGCTACACCATAAGAAAGCCTGACTTACTGTAGTAAGTAGTTCTTATGAATAAAACCTAAAGAATAGCAAAGTAAAAGGGCAAGTGGTAAAAACAGTGACATATCTACAAAACTCAGAAACTTGAGGTATATTTTTAGGGTTATGAGTATATATTTATGCAACTATAAGGAAAAGTAAACAGACTTAGGGAGGAGCTGGTTAGAAAAACAAGTTTGAAAATACTGTCATGATTACCTGCAGTTGGTGGGGCAGTCTCTGAACACAATTTTTAGACCAGGTGGCCTGTGATCAAATCTGCACACTTAGGGCCATGACATTAGTCGGTGGCTGACCTGTAGGCCAGAGCACTGTGAGGAAACTGGGAAGAGGCCAGTGGTTGAAAAATGGCAGGGACATTCTGGTTGAGGGTGCTCTGTTACAGACTTCACTGTATTAGCAACATTCTCCTCTAGAGCTGGTTGTAGACACGTAATGATTTCCTTTTCTTTGAGGGAAGTGAATAGACCCAGTGGTGCTTGGGGTCACTCCTGATGGTTTTAGGGACCAGAGATTTGAACTCTGATCATACACTTCTAGAATGGGTACTCTAAGCTTTGCGCTGTTCCTCTAAGCCAGTGTTCCTCAGACTTTTTAAACGGGGCCAGTTCACTGTCCCTCAGATGGTTGGAGGACCAGACTACAGTAAAAACAAAACCTCTGAACAAATTCCTATGCACACTCATATATCTTATTTTGAAGTGAAGAAACAAAACAGGAGTAAATGCAATAATGTGGCCTGTGGACCATAGTTTGAAGACCGCTGCTCTAGGTTGAGGGAGTCCATTTGTATCATTTTTTTTTTCTTATTTTTGGGCCACACCCTGCGATGCTCAGGGGTTGGGTTACTCCTGGCTCTCTACTCAGAAATCACTCCTGGCAGGCACGGGGGACCATATGGGATGCTGGGATTCGAACCACCATTGGTCCTGGGTCAGCGCTTGCAAGGCAAACACGCTACTGCTGTGCTATCTCTCCGGCCCTGTATCATTTTCTTAAACTTTGTACACGTGCTATGCTATTTGAGCATTACTGGCAAATTTAAAAATTGTTCATAATGTATGTGCCAAGGCTCTACAGTACTTAGGGGATGGGGTTAGGTACATTGTATGTATATTTCCCCCAACAGTTTTATGAACAGTTAGTTGTAGAGGGCCTAAATTCTGAATATTGAAAAGAACTGCCTCAGGATCTTGCTGTAGTCCTGGGGATGATTGACCTTGCTCTTGACAGGATGTGGAGTGATTTCTTGAAAGGTTCCTTCCTGGGCTGTACTATAAAGACAGTGAGTGGTGAAGAAGAGCACCAGAACAGAGCTGAGGCCTGCCTCCCTCACCTCTAACTTGTGTAGTTTGGGATTTCTGCCTCTGACCTCTATGCCTGTATGTGTGAAATGAGGTAAGGGATGAGATTACTGCCAGGGTCCTAATCCTCCTCTCCATCCTTTTCAGCCAGGGCCCAGCGATAAGAAGTCAGAACTTCTGCCTGCTGAGTGGAACAAAAACAAAGACCTGTATGTCCTTCGGTATGAGTCCAAGGATGGGTCCAAAAAGCTCCTCATGAAGGCTGTCACCGTGGAGAACAGCATGATCATCAATGTTCTGGTGAGTCAGGAGCTGTCGATGGCCGTAGATATTGGAGGCCCTTTGAAATTCATAAATAGTGTGAACCTTAAATGTCTATGAAGTCCTTACCTGTTGGTTCTCATCACTTCATCTTTTGGTAAGAACCCTCAATACTGAAATAGAAAATATCAGGAAAAAAACCCACTAAAATACAGAAAAGGCCTTGTGCTTGAAGATATCTACCACCTAGTTTTGTAAAAGGGAGAACTTCCCATTATGGAGAAATGGTACATGACTATTGATGGGTAAAATGATAGCAGGAGAGCAAAAACTCCATGTAGTCCCAAGAAGCCAGGCCTTCTCGTATTTAGCTGAGCCTTGCTCTGTGCTGCCGGAAAGTTCAACACTTTATGCTGCTTGTGCTGGAAAGCACTTCCTCTTTGCTCTTAGTCACCATACCTACAATCATGCCTGACCAGCTCTCACGGCCCAGAATAAATCAACATTTTGCCTTTACTCCATTATCCCCTTTTCCTGCATGGTACTTGCCACTCTTTGCAATCATACTTATTCTTTGATAATACTCATTCTGCCTATAAATAGCACCAGGCAGACTGTTGATAAGTGTGTCCTGACTATTTGTGCTTATGTGAAAGGAGCGGCCTTGTAGCTTGTGTTGTCAATCAGTACATTTTGGAGACTACATGGAATGGTTATAAACATACCTTACTTAATATGTAGTATTCTTTGATTCTATAATTTATTCAACTCTTTCCTTTTCATTAACTATTTGGACATTTTATCAGTGCATTGAGTCAGTTTAAACAGATCGGGTTTAGGGGCTGGAGAGATAGCAAGGAGGTAAGGCGTTTGCCTTTTATGCAGAAGGTCATTGGTTCGAATCCCAGCATCCCATATGGTCCCCTGAGCCTGCCAGGAGCAATTTCTGAGCGTAGAGCCAGGAGTAACCCCTAAGCGCTGACCCTGAGTGTGACCCAAAAACAGCAACAACAAAAAAAACATCGAGTTTATTTAAAGAACTGGGTTAACTTATTGAATCACTCAGTTTCAGGTCTGGGCTTCCAGGACAGTGTCCCAAACTGTGCCGTGGAGACCACTGCTACTACTTCTGGGCATTGGGTACTGGCCAGTGCCATCAGCCCTGGCTGCTACCCCCTAGCAGCGATGGCTAACCTTTTTGAGCCCGAGTGCCCAAACTGTCACACAAAACCAAAGAATTTCCTCAAAGTGCCAATACGTCAATTAAACTTAATAACAAGATTTTAGTATCTAAAAACTCTTTATAAATTTTTTAAATTTATTAATTGCGGGCCTTCCCGAGTGCCAGCTGCAGGGCTGCGCATGCCATAGGTTCGCCGTCGGGGCCCTAGAGTCAGACATCTGCCACCTGCAGACTGCCTTTTCTCCTTGGGGCCCAACCCCCAGTCATAGTTGTGCTTCCATTAGGCTTCTCGATTACATTCATGTTCTTATGCTTCTAAAAAGCTTGGTAAGGAGGTTTCTGAGTTCTGCCTTGGAAAGGTGGACATTCCTAAATCAGGAAGCTCCTGGGCATTAGAAGAATATTTCATATATCACAGTCCTAGTAGCGTCTTAGTCACTAAGACTTAGTGCATAGATGCATTTCTGCAGGTTAAAGATAACAGTTGTTACTCCCTCTTTCCATCCCACCATCTCATCAGCCCAGAAATATTCCTCGTCTCTCATTTTTCTGTTTGCATTTTTCTAGGAATATGGCTCACAGCAAGTGTCAGACTTGACCCTGAACTTGGATGATTATATTGATTCAGAACACTTGGTTGACTTCCAAAGGTACTTCTGAGTGGTGGTTTATTTTCCAGGGAAAAAAGGAGATCAGTGGTCAAATCAAAGGAATGGGTGGGAATGTGCATAGGAAAGTTCATGGAAGGATCTTTGTCTCATAATCAGTTTCCTCTTGATTCTTGTTTTCTGTTTTTTTTTTGGGGGGGGGGGGGGTTTTTTTTTGGTTTTTTTTTTTTTTTTTTTTGGTTTTTGGGCCACACCCGGTGACGCTCAGGGGTTAGTTACTCCTGGCTATGCGATCAGAAGTCACTCCTGGCTTGGGAACCATATGGGACACCGGGGGATAGAACCGCGGTCCATCCAAGGCTAGCGCAGGCAAGGCAGGCACGTTACCTCTAGCGCCACCGCCCAGCCCCTTGTTTTCTGTTTTTAATTGAATATTGTTCACCATCAGTTGAAAGGTGTTGTTCTCAGGGAAGACTCCCTTAACTGCCTCATGAAATAAAGGGACCGGAGCAGGAGGCCACCAGAGCAGCAATGCCCATAGAGGGTAGGGATGAAGGGGCCAGACCAGCAGGATCAGAGAGCAGATCCCTAGATAGGGAACACCTTGTCAGGTCACTGCTCCTTGCCAGCTTTGTTTTTTCACAGCCTTAATTTTTCAGAGTAGCTCACATCAAGGGCAGTTTCCTACATAGCATTCATCACACACATGTTTGCATCTGCACACCTCTTGATTAGCTTCCTTCCCCAGAGAGGTTCTTTTGTTGCAGTGCATGAGCCCACATTTAATAACACCCACACAACCTTACAGTAATATTTTTAGTGGTCGTTCTTGTGGTCTTGACAAGCCCTTACAAAGTAGCTCTCCCATGTATATCCTTGCTAGCAGTAACTGAGTTTGATTGCTCCATCAGATGTTATGTGTTTTATAGATTCTAATTGGTCTGTAGTGACATCTCAGTGTTTTAGTCTTTGGTTTCCTAATTCCTAATTAGGAAAATTTCCCAATTCCTTTCAGTATGCTTATCTACCATGTGTATATGTTATTTGGAAAGGGGTCTTTCTTTGAGCTTTTATTGTTGAATTTTATAATATTTTAGGTAACAGTCCTGTATCCCCTGTGTCTTTGCTAATATTTTTTCCTTGTATTATGCTCTTGACCTTTTATTTAAATTTGTAATGCTAGTGAGATAGGGACTCTGGTTCAAATCCTTGGCACAAGGAGTGCTACCAGATGTGTCCCAAAACAAACAAAAAAGTTAGAAAAGACAGTTTGTAAAAATACTAGTGACTCTATATCCATCACCTAGATCAACCCATTTTTATCATCTTGCCACATTTGCTTAAGTTTTCTTTTATTTCGAATAATCTGAGAATTATTTCTCAGTTTTATGGCCCTTTAACTGTTTAAACTATCCTCCTTTGTTTCTATGTACGAAATGCAATTATCACACCCTGGAGAGACAGTGTTCATATCACTCAGTGCTCTGTCCACGTTCTAGTTTCTCCACTCATCACAGCAGTGTGCTTTTTAGTTACTCTCTGAGTTTGCGGGTGTTTCTCATCTATTCACAGAGCACACATTGCATTTCTTTCATGATGCTTTAATTGCCTTTAATATGGAAGTTCCCTAGATGTGTTTTGATATTGGACGTTTTTGAAGACTATTAGTCATTATGTTGAAAGCTCAGATCATTTTCTCATCCCTTGATTCAGGCTGGACATTTTTAACAGGAATACTTCATAGATGAGCCTATGTTCAGTGTTTTACTTCAGGCATTGAGTTCTTTCCGAGCTATTTAATTATGACAATAACTTGGTTATGAGAGTATCTGCCAGACTTCTCTATAGAAAAGGCATTTGTTTTCAACTGAGTGTAACAAGTGATCTGATATTAGGAAACTGGATATTCTGCCTATTTTATTCCTTTACTTTCCAAAGAAATAAATTGAACCAATCTTTGACTCAGTATTTTAGCAACTTAATTCCTAGCAGACTCACTTCTCCCTACATAATCCTTAGTAGAATCACTTACCCTATGATTATTAAACTGTACTCAGGAGATCTGGAGACCCTATGGTTAATTCTTGGCTAATCAAGCTGGCAGTCAATACAGGGGCCCAAAAATGTGATGCTGCTTGTGCCTGCAATGCTAGAAATATTGGAGCATTCATCAGTGCTGGGTCCCTCCAGGAGACTGGGTGGTGCCAGAAATTGAGCCTGGGTAGGGCAAATAATTTGGCTTTATCCACCAACCCTGATCATTTAATTTTTTAGTTATAATGGAGGAATCTTACACTCTTTATTCCATGTCCACATCTCCCTTCCTTGGAGAGCTAGATGCCCAATAGCATCAATATGTTTATGTGCATGGTTTGACCTTAAACACACACAAAGTTTCGTCATTGATACACTAGGTCAGGATCTCAGCAGTAATGACTTTGCTAAGTTCCAAATAGGATTTCTTTGTGTCCTTTATATTTTGCCGAGGATATTTTTAGTCAGTTCTGCATTCAAAGACTACTTAGATTATTGCTATTTTCCATCAGTGTAATTAAGTTAGGTGATCTATAGACAGGCCAGTTTAGTTCTGCTTAATCCCACACTGGAGCTTAGTTCCCCTATGCACTTGATAAAAGGCTGTAGGAGGAAATTGCCATTTCTGTAAATCCAAGTCACCAAAAATGCCTTAAAACTCCATATTCTTCATTTGTTGCCTAGCAGTAATCTCAAACCTTCTTCCTCTCAGACCTCTTCCTCCCGTTTTTCTGTCCATCTCTCTGCATTTCCTCCCTCATCCATTCAGTCTCTCCTTGAGAACATCCTCAATTTCCTGCTTTCTACCCTCTAGTTGATTTACTATGTAGCAGTCTTTATACAACATATTAATATATTATTTGATCATATTAATATATTTGCTTGAGAAACTGAAGAAGACAGTACAACAAGCAAGCCTTGTATGCAGCTGACCCTGATTCAACCCTGAGCACGGAGCCAGGAGTAAGTCCTGAACATTGCTGGGTGCTGCCCCAAAACCAAAAAGTAAAACAAAATTTTAAATCTTTACTTAAAATTTTGCAAAGTAGTGATAGCACCTCACACACATTATGGTGACTACTTATATTGATGAGGAGTAAAGAAATTAGTTCTGTCATTAGGAAAATGATAGATCCACTAAGAAAGGCAGTATAATGGAAACTCAGAAAATTACTTATGTCAGGGGTCTCAAACTCGAGGCCCACGGGCTGTCTGTGGCCCTCCGTACAACGTTTTGTGGCTCTGTCCTAGAGGAATCTTTTTTTGTTTTGTTTTGTTTTAGTTGTTTGGGTCACACCCCCCAATGTACAAGACTTACTACTGACTTTGCACTCAAGGATCACCCCGACTTTGCCTCCTGCGGCCCCCAGGTAAATTGAGTTTGAGACCCCTGACTTATGTGATCCGATATCTTAAAGAGATTGTTTATACCTGTGCTTTTAGATGCGTTCATGGGACCCAGTAATTGAACATTATGAGACACTCAAGAATAATACACATGTCCAAATAAATAAAACAGGGTGGATATAAAATATTATTTCGATTTTAAAAGGAAGTGGTGGACAGGAGAGAGTATAGGGGTTAAGGCACATGCCTTCCTTGCAGCTAGTATGTTTGAACCTTTGTATCTCATCCTTAGTCATTGAAATACAGACCCAGTTGACTGAGAATCACCAGGAGGTACCCACTAGGCCTCCTTGAACACCAGCTGGTAGGACCTCCCCCAAATAAATGTCTTTTAAAAATGAAAAGGAAGGAAGATACAACATAATGGAGGTTGGAGCGATAGCACAGCCGTAGGGCATTTACCTTATAGGCAGCTGACCCAGGTCGACCTGTGTTTCATCCCCAGTGTCCCATATGGTCCCCCAACACAGGAGCGACTTCTGAGTGCATAGCCAGGAGTAACCCCTGAGCGTCACCAGGTGTGGCCCTAAAACCAAAATAAATAAATAAATAAAATACAACATGATGAACATTGAGGTTTGTTTTGAATGAAATATGCTAGTCATGAGACAAATCCTCTGTGGCTTCATTTATGCAAGGTATCTAGAGAGTTAAATTCATGGGAAATAAAATGATGTCTAGGAGAGTGGCTGATGAGAAATTATTGTTTAATGGATAAAGATGAAGTGAATTTTGGAGATGGTGGTGATTGCATAATAGCAGAAATGAACTCTTCACCTAGAATTCATTGCATTAATACTTTTCATGTGTATTTCATGTGTATTCATTGAGAAACCCAAAGTTCTCAATGAATGTGTAGTTCTTTTAAAATAAAGAGTAAAATTCTTGATTAAGCTGAAAGCATAGTGTCCAGCCTATCAAGCCCATCCGGGCTCTGACCCACTCCCCCTGATTCCTGTGCCTCAGCTGGTGTATTGTGGCTTATCAGAGTTGGTCTTGGGTCTGGTTTGTATTTAAACAGGGAGCAAAGGCACAAATTTGCAGAGGCCAGATCTAACTTTGACCTTCACATACTCCTGGACCCACCAGGGAAGGCTCTATAGAGACTGTGTCTGTCTTAACTTCACATTTTAGAATTTCACTAGGAGCTAAATGGGCAAAATCTGTGAAGAAACTCAGGCCCTAACGAAGCTGTTTTTTGCTTAGTTTGATAAATTAGAGCATTTATCAAAAGAGAAGTGATGATATTGTCTTATTTATATTTTTATCATGGGTGTCATTGAGGTCGGGGTGGTTACTGCTATGACACAGGGAGACAAGATAATTGTGTCATTGTGTTCGGAAAATAAAACTGAGATGTCAGAATAGTGCTGGGTTCAGCTCTTAAATATTTATAAGGGGAAAACATGATCACAAGGAATCATCTCTTTGGAAATTAAGTATATGGGATGTGAGTCTGATTTCCTGATCATTGAGCCCTTTTTCTCTCTGCTCTGGCTGAGAGAAAACAAAACAAAACAAAACAAAACAAAACAGTACCATGCTCCCCCACCCCCCACTCTGTCCTCCTTCCATTGCCCTGGGATGTTCTATCTCTTGTGGGTAGGAGAGCCTGATTTTCTAAGGAATGACAGTAAGTTTCTTTCTGCCAGCCTCTTTTATTTTTTTTTCTTTAATAAATCTTTATTTAAGCACCATGATTACAAGCATGTTTGTAGTTGGGTTTCAGTCATTAACAGAATACCCCCCCCCAACATTCCCTGACAGACTTTCTATTATGCTACCAAAATGACATTTCTGCCAACGTTGCAAAATTATGCAGGAACTTTTTCAGAACTCTGAAGTTTTTTATTAAAAACAAACAAACAAACAAAAACACCACTTTATTTAAACACCATGATTTGCAAACTTGTTGTTTGGGCATTCAGTATTCCAGTACCAATTCCATTGCCTTCCCTCCACCATTTTCCCCAACTTCTCACTAACTCTCCAAGTCTGCCCCCTACTTAGCAGGCACACAATATTTTGTCTTGTATTGCTTACTACAACAGAAAGGCAGATGGAATTACTGAAAAATAATTAGGTAAAAGAAAAAATTTGAAAATTGTCATATCTCACAATGGGAGATATTAAAGTCACTGAGAGTTTATTGGGTGGCTTATTCTTAGTTTCAACTGAAACTGAGCCATTGCTTACATGGCATTGAATGTGAGTTGCTGGGGTTCTGGCAGTAGTGGGGGTGGGGCCCCACTGTGAGAAGAGCCCTATAGTTTTCTATTCAAAAACTGGTGTTCGGGACCAGAGAGATAGCATGGAGGTAAGACGTTTGCCTTTCATGCAGAAGGTCATTGGTTTGAATCCCGGCATCCCATATGGTCCCCCGAGCCTGCCCGGAGAGAGCATGGGGCCAGGAGTAACCCCTGAGAGCTGCCAGGTGTGACCCAAAAACCAAAAAAAGAAAAAGAAAACTGGTGCGCTTGGTAACTACTCATCTTGACAGAGATTAGTTGCAGATTGGTTGTGAAGCTGTGAAGTCAGTCTGCATGGCAATGACTGTGGGTGTGGTTGTGGCTGCCAGGCCTTTAGCAGCATGGAACCTTGGGTCACCTCCCTTTCAAGGGTGCCCCAGGGATTTCAGCCCAAAGACTGGTGTGCTTATGAATTTCAATAGTTTGGTTTGCATCTCTGCTGAGTCCTGAAGCAGTGAAGCTGGGCAGTTGGTTATATGGTGGACTGTGGAATGTGGGTGTGGCCAGGACTTCACAGATTTTGAATCAGATCTGATGTTAACCTGTTGTTAAGGGAGATTGGAGACTTTCCATCTCTATCATCTAATTGAAAGTAAGAGTTTGTGGTCATACCCTTTGGTCAGAAGAAACAGAGTCCCCAGAGTTCTGCTTTCTAAGTAGAAACTTGATCTTGATAAGACTGTAGAGCAGGGGTCTCAAACTCAATTTACCTGGGGGCCGCAGGAGGCAAAGTGGGGGGATCCTTGAGTGCAAAGTCAGTAGTAAGCCTTGCACATTGGGGGTGTGACCCAAACAACTAAAACAAAACAAAACAAAACAAAACAAAAAGATTCCTCTAGGGCAGGGCCACAAAATGTTGTACAGAGGGCCACGGAGGGTTTGAGACCCCTGCTGTAGAGACACCATCATGGGCCCTTTGATCTTTTAAGTCATTGCAGGTGTTGTTACCATGAAACTTTTCCTTTGGGTGGTGCATTAAAAAGCATTTACTCTGGTAGAAAGTGGAGGGAAAGCAGAAATGGAGGCCCCTGATATCTTATTGATCTCACAGTCCCTCTTGCCGTTCTGGACTCCTCCCTGTATTAGAGAAAACTGACCAAAGTCAGTCCCTGGCACCCCATAAAGTACCCCCTAGCTCTACCAGGAGTGGGTATGAAGGAAGGAAGTTGCAAGACAGTATCTTTGTATCTTCTTTAGCAAATGGTGGCATCAATATCAATATGTATGTTTTCATTTTAGTTACTGGTGTCAAGCATCTCTTCCTGTGTTTTTGTCATATGTATGTCACCTTTAGAAAAATGTTCACATCTTTTGCCCATCATCTTACTGGGTTGTTTGGGATCTTTTGATTGGTGTAGTTAAGAGTATTTGAGAGTTCCTTAAATATTTCAGGTGTCTCTCCTCTGTTAGGTGTTGATTAATATTTCTCCCTGTAGCTTTTTTTTCCCATTCCTTTCTGAGGGTAGGTGGGGTCTGCTCAGGAGACCCAACGGCCCCACCCAGATGTCCATGGGCCAGCCAGGCCAACAGGTAGGGCCGAAGGATGCAATAGTGTCCAGCCCTGCCATACCGGTGACACAGGGCCACTGTGCCCAGGATGCTCAGGGAAACATGGTACTGGGAATCAAATCCAGGTCCTGCACCCTAACTGCTCTTCTATCTCCTGACCATTGTTTTACTTAGTTAGTTTTGGGACCACACCCTGTGATGCTCAGGGTGTGCACTCAAATCGCTCCTGACTTGGGGGACCATATGGGATATCGGGGATCGAACTGTGGTCCATCCTAGGTCAGCCGCTTGCAAGGCAAATGCCCACTGCTCCAGCCCCTGTACTAAGCGTTTTTGAAATGTTATTTAAAATCTGTTTTCTATAATTGTATAGATCTGCTTTTGGATTCTTTATTCTTTTTCATTAATCTCAGTGTCTGTCCCTCTGCGATATTATGGTTTTAATTATTGTAGTTACATAGTAGATCTTAATATCGACTTGAATGATTCCTCCCACTTAATTCTTCTTTGGCAGTGTTGTTTTCACTATTTTAGGACTCTTTTTTTATTTAAACTTAACACTCATCTAAAGTTTGTCTTCCTGTGAAAACCTCACCGGATTTTAATAAAAATTGCATATAACCTATATAGGTTACTAATTCTATAATTTAAAACATTGGCTTTTTTTTTAGACTATGAATGGGGTGGGTCTCTCCCACTTACATGGGACTTGTTTATGTTATCAGTTTAAACAACCTTTTAGCACAGGAGGTCCAAAACTGAAAATACTTTTGGCAGGGAGAGGAGGTGGTAATGACTGGTGTTCATTCTTTGTTTTGAATTTGACTGTTTGCTTTAAGTATATAGAAATTGGATTCAGTTGCGTATTGAGCTTGTATTGCTGCCGTTGTCGCCGTCCTCTTGCTGAGCCCCAATCTTGGAGTAGTGTGGGTTTGTTTTTATTTTAGAATCTGGAGAATGTCAAAGGTGGATTGTCTTGCTGCCTACAAATAGGAGCAGTTTAATTCCTTGCTCTCTACAAGGTTTTTGTCTTGACTTATTTCTGTGGCTAAAAATTCATCTTGAATTGTCAGATGGTTTTTCAGCATCAATTGATTTGATCATGTGGTTTTTCTAAGGTTTGAGGGTCCACTGGAATTTTCATAGAAATTGCTTACAACCTGTTTAGGCGGAGGAGATTCAGAGCAGCCGTCCAAGGGCCTCTGAGTGGGTGACAGAACCTCTATCTTACACCCTGTCAGAAGCTGCTTCCTAGCCTAGCAACCCTCCATTCCTCCTCCTCCTTCAGGGATTCCAGGAACCTCCTCCTCTCTTCTTTGGAGAGCGCAAGGACTTTGTCTTCCTCCTCCTCTCTGGAGCCCAGGGACCCTATCTCCTTCCTCCTCTTCCAGGAAGCCCCAAGCTCCCCTCCTCCTGCTGTTAGAACCGCTGGCTGCTGTCTCCTCCCCCAGGGCTCAGAGAAGCTTCCAAGGCCCTCCCTATGACACATTGCTGAACACACAATGCAGTTGTGGGCGGGGTAGGTGAAGGTGGGGCAGGGTTGGGTGCAGTGTAGAGGCCAGTAGGTCCTGTGCCCTGTGCCATCACCTCTTTCTAATGGGGTGGTAATGAGGGGCAACTCAGATGCCTAAGAAGCTCAGGCCACAGTCTCGGAGACAGCGCCGTGCTGTTGCCCCCCTTGCCCAGGGCCGCCGGGCGGCCCATTCCCATCCTTGTAAACGGTCCTTACAACACACCAACAGCTGCCAGGGCCAACGCCGCCATCAGCGTCGCCGCTGCCCCCACCCAAATAATGCACGTAGGGCTGCCCCTCAGGTGCCAAGAACTGACACTGCATCTCCTTCCTACAGGGCCTACAAGAATAGTGAAGAACTGCGATCTCGTATCATATCTGGAATCATCACACCAATTCATGAGTACAGGGACAAGGATAGAGTGAGCAGTCCCCACCGGGAGTTTCCCCCTGCCACTGCCAGAGAGGTGGATCCACTTCGAATTCACCCTTACCATCCACACACCAGCCGGCAGCCTCCCTGGTGAGTACACAGCCCCACAGGAATCAGCCTGTGCTTTTGCAGGATTCTAGCCAGGACCATTTTGGGATGAATGGTCCAGCCATTTGCCCAACCCTCTCTGACCAGACCATCTGTGTCTTCGAGTATGGAGTAGAGCCCTGAGTTCTTTCATTCTCTCTAGCCATCTTTGCATGCAGCTTTGAATCCCATCTGTCCAAAGGGAGATGCCATGGACAGGTGTGGAGGACTCTGAGCTCCCCTCCCAGGTCTCTTACAGTCTTTATTTCGAAACTCCTCACTGTGCACAGACTTCTGAACCGGGCGTCAGTAGAGGGTGTGTTGTAAGAAAAGATGGAAAAGTAATTTCCCAGATGGATAGACTCTTAGTCCCAGTGTGTTACCCACTTCATTGACTCCTTAGACAGATGCTGAACTTTTCCAGAACATCACAGGATATGAGCAAGTCATGTCTACAATATTTTACTATTTGTAAATTATGTTGCCATCAATAGAACCAGAGAATTCTGCTCTGAGGGAGGAGCAAGGACGAGGAAGACTAGGGAGTCTGTAGCTCTGTAAAGGCATTTGCAAACTTGGAATGACACTGGAACACGTAGGGTTGGTGGAAGATCTACTCTGGGGCCATAATCCACTGTCATTGTCGTTTCATTATTTTGCAATGATGTGTCTTTGGTTAAACCCCAAAAAGGGAAATTTATTGATGCCAAGTAATAATTGGAAAATCAGACAGTCTTTGGAAATATTGGGTTCTGTGGGGGAAATGGAGCATTAAAATGAGGGGTTATAGCAATAGTACAGTGGGCAGGAGGTTTGCCCTGTGGACACTGACCCGGCTTTGATTCCTGTCACCCGACATGGTTCCCTTAACCCTGCCAGTAGCAATTCCTGATCACAGAGCAAGAATAAACCCTGAGCACTGCTGGGTAGGGGCCAAAATAAATAAAATTTTGAAATTAAAAAAAAAAAAAGGCAATTGAAAGATTGAGAACAGCTTGTTTTCTTCTGACGTGACCAGAGGTAAAATGCCAGACCTGGGATCCAGGGGATCTCACTCCTAGCACATTCCTATGGCCATAATGTAAAAAAAAAAAAAAAAAAAAATTTAATGTAAAAGAAAGTGATTGCAAGAGTTAAGGCTGAGTCCTAAAAAGTCATGTACTCTGGGGAGAATTTTAGATCTTAGGCTTCCCTCCCATCAGTTTGCTTAGACTCTAGGCTCATTTCAGAACTGTTACATGAATCTCCTTTACTCTCTTGAAATGAAATTTATAGATAATCTTAACAGGAAGTACAGTTTTGAAGGAGTCAATTTAAAGCCCTAACTGTAATGTAAATGAGAAATGAATGTTTATCTCATTGTGTAGTTATTTCCCTACAAGATTGCACTGGGAAACATTGTCAGACATCTTTACTTCTGTGTGGAGTCATTTTGAATCCGCCAGTAATCAAGTTGCCATTTAGAGAAATGGTGTATCAGCAATACAGATAGAGCAGTCTTGCTTTTCTGAACTGATGACCAATTCTCAGGGCAAAGGCAAAATAGCACTAATAACAGTGATGCTGAGGGTTTATTCCTGGCAATTGTTGGGAATCATGTGGTTGACTGCATGCAAGGCAAATACCCTATCTTCACTACTAGCTCTAGCATCTAGACAGTGTTTCTTTAATCATGCCATATAGTTGCATTACTGGAAAAATATGTATTAAAAGTTTTTAAAATATTTTGTCTTTCTAAAAATAGTTTTAGACTGATGGTTTATTGTTGGCTTTATGATTGTCTAACAAAACTTTGCAAAGTTACGTGAATAAGTCATTGCTGCAAATTTTAAGAGCATATAGCATCTCTGATCTCTTCCTATAATTATCCTCAAATCACCATGGCAACAAATGTCAACCCCAGGACCAGGGAGATAGCTCAGAGACCAGTCTCTGGTACTACATGATCTGCCGAGCACCTTACCAAACTGTCAGCCCCAAGCTATCAGACTAACTTATCATGAGTGTTTTTTTCGGAGGCAGATACAGTGGGGTTGTCTCCTGGGCTTCCATATCAAGGTTTTCCTGGGAATCTCACATCTGAAGTCTAATTTAAGGAATAAGAAAAATCCAATTTTAAGAATAACTGTGAGAATTGTAAAATCACTATATTGAGGATCTGCTGTACAGTGTACCTCGGCACAAATTGTCACTAATGGCAACAATTATTAGGCAAGAGAGTCATGGGAAGCACTATAATGAATTGGGCCCACAGCAACTGAGTCCATAGATAAAAAAAATTTTTTTTTTTGTTTTTGGTTCACACCTAGCAGTACTTAGGAATCACTCCAGGCAGGCTTGGGGACCATATGGACACTGGGAATCAAAACCGAGTCACCTTCACGCAAGGCAAGCAATCTACCTCTGTGCTATCATTCCATCTACCATAGACCAATTTTAACAGGTGGGGTGACCAGCCACTGTCTAACAATAAGCAATAGTAAGTTCACAGGAAACTAATCTAGAGCTGACTTCTCTCAGTTTAAAGAAGCAGGAGGGATAAAACAAGTTAAACAGTTAAGGATGCATGTGTTCAGTCAAAACCTGTAAGTGAACAGTTTTATAGGTTAAGTTGAGATAGGCTTTTTTTTTCCATCACATTCAGTGGCATGGGGGAAAATGGAGAGGGGGTGTGAATTAAATTTAAATACAAATTTAAGTGTTAAATTTGGTTTGGATCCTGAATCAGATAAATTCTAAAAACCCAGATTAAAACATTTGAGGAAGTTGGAAACCTAGCTGGTTTAAGTCAGGTGAAATAATTCCTAGTTTGTTAATAAAATAAGTACTAGAACTATATTTGCATGGATATATGTGCATGTATAATGACATCTTTATGGGTAAAGTGATGGCATTTGGGATTTGATTTAAAATCATTTCATTTCCCCAGAAAAATTAGGGACATTAGGAAAAGCACATAGGTAAATGAGAATGATGTGATATTGATAATCACTGGAACTAAATGAAAGGATGCGGGGAGGAGGAAGAGGTTCATAAGAGTCGCTTATACTGTTCCTACTTCTCTAGGATCCATTTGATAATTTCTTTAATAATAAGCGTATTGGTATTAATTCACAGACTCTTCTATAAAATAGAAATGACATCTACTGGGGGCTAGAGCAATAGCACACAGGGTAGGGCACCTGCCTTGCATGTAACCATATCGGAATATGGTCCCCTATCCTGCCAAGAGTGATTCCTGAGCACACACTCAGGAAGTAACCCCATAGGTCCACCGGGTGTGGCCCCAAAACACAAAGAAATAACATCTACCACTCTTATTTGAGCTCATCATTACCCTGATTCTGTAATCAGACATAGTACAAGGAAACTGCAAACCAATACCCCTTATAAATGCAGCTGTAAATCCTCAGTGGAATGAATACTAGCAAAACAGTTCCAGCAACATATAAAAAGAATTTTCATACACCACGACCAAATGAAATTTACCCCAGGAATTATTGACTTAACATTTGAAAATAAATCAGTATATTATACCTTGTTAATAGAACAAAAGACAAAAACCACATATTCATCTCAATAGACAGAGCAAAAGGCATTTGACAAAATCCAGTACCCTTTCATGATAAAAGCATTCAACAATAGAAGGAAATTTCTCAACCCAATAAAGATCGTTTCAAAAGCCCATAACTAAATCCTACTTAATGAAGAAAAATTATGTGCATTCTCCCTAAGATCAAGAATGAAACAAAGATGTCTACTTTTGTACTTTCGTACAGCTTTGTGTACAGCACTGTATTTGCGATTCTAATTAAGGCAGTTACTGGGTGGAAAAGGAAAAGGTATCCAAATTAGAAAATAAGAAGAAAAGCAATCTCTTATTTGCCACTGATTGGGACTTTGTGGGAAAATCCCAAGAAATTCCTTTTAATAGAACTTAGAACCAGTAAACAAGTTTAGCATTGTGACAGAATGCAAGATCAATAAACAGCAATCATTGTGTTTTGTACAATAACTATGCACAAATAAAATTAGGAAAATTTCTAATTCCCAAATGAATACTTAAGAATAAACTTAACAAAAGATGTATGAGACTGAAAGCATTGTAGAAAGAAACTGAGGATGATGTCTGTAATGGAAAATGTAATTTTGTGTTTGTGGTAAGGAAGAGTTCATCTTGGCTACAGTTTGCAAATTGATCTATATCATAATGCAATCACAGTTAAATTCTCGGAATTTATTTGGAGGGAAGTCAGGGGTTTGGTTTGAGGATTTGTTTGCAGAAATGGGAAATTGTTACAAAGATTCACATCAAAATGCAAGAGAACCAAAATAGCTGACAGTCTTGAAGAACGTAGGTGGAGGTCTTGTTTCCCAATGTCAAAACTTAACTAGAAAGCTGTAGTGATCAAGACAAGACTGAATTACCAAATGGAGAAATATCCAAAGCAAGGGAATAAAATTGAGAGAGCCCAGAAATAAACCCCATTCATATTTTAGAGCAAGTTGACTTAATATGGGTCCCAAGTTGGTTCAGTGGGGAAGCTGTGAAGATAGATACCCCCACACTTCCTGAAAGTAAAGCATTCCTGTGAAAGCTTTCATAAGTCAAATTGTGTCAAGCAGTTTATGCAGAGAGAGTTTTGGGTTCTCAGACACAAAAGCAATTTATCGAATCTTATCAAAATAACAGTTTTTGTTTTAAAAATGAAAACGTAAGTGATTGTGGTGGGGCTGCTGCTATCACTCTGGCTATGTTTATTTCTTCTAACAGCTCACTGAAAAGCAAATGCTGACACTTTTTTTTTATTTTATTTTATTTTTTATTTTTCTTTTATTGTTTATTTTTATTGCTATAAAAATGAGCTTCCTTTTGGGATTTCTTTAGATTAGCAAAAATAGGTGCTTCACTTGGAAGAGTGAAATAGGGTCAAGGAGATGGGGTCAGGGCACATGTCTTGCATATTCAGGACCTAGGCTCTATCTGGAGCATCACTGGACCCAAGCAAGGCCACAAGCATTGAACCCAAATATCAATGCACCAAGACTGGTTGAACAAATATTGCTAGGAGCGACCCTCTGAGAACTACTTGTAAGAAACCCTCACCCCTGCACCACCAAATACACAAAACAAAACATAAAAGAGAAATGATACAAAGTAGACTTTTGAAAAGCTTGGATGATCCCAGTAGTCTTTTCAAATGGGGCTCAGACAACTGGGCATCTACATACCAGTGAGTAATGTTGGACCTTTCTTTCCTCACCCACTACACAAAAACTAACTCAGAGTGATCCATAGATCTGAGTATGAAAGATTGAACCCTTAACTGCCTGAGGAAAGATGAGGAATGAATATTTATGACTGTGTCAGTGATTTCTTTTTTTTTTTTTTTTTTGGTTTTTGGGCCACACCCGGTGAAGCTCAGGGGTTACTCCTGGCTATTCGCTCAGAAGTCGCTCCTGGCAGTCACGGGGGACCATATGGGGAACCGGGGGATCGAACTGCGGTCCATCCTAGGTTAGCGCAGGCACCTTACCCTCCAGCGCCACCGCCCGGCCCCATCAGTGATTTCTTGATACCAAAAACAAAGCAATAGAAGGGAAGAATGAAAATGGACTTTTTCAAAATCAAAACCTTTTGTGCATCAGAGAATGATACCAAAAAAAGTAAAAGGAGGGGCCAGGAAGATAGCTCAAAGTGCTGGAATGCATCGTGCTTTGTATATAGAAGATGAATTATATCCTCAACGACATGTGGTCCCCTGAATACTACATGGAACCAACCCCCGAGTATTTTACTGAGAGCAGCCCCCTGCACTGCTGGATGTGGCCCAAAGCCAAAAACAGTTAAGAGAAGCAAACCCCAGAAAGTTTAAAAAAAAAAAAAAGCACCTTAAATGGGAGCATGTGTTTACAAATGATCTGATAAGAGATGTGTAACTAGAATGCATAAAGAACTCTTAGAACTCAATAATAGAAAGATTCCAGCTAAAAAATGGGTCAAGGATATGAGCAGATATTTCTCTGGGGAAGAGAAAAGCATGCTTAACATCATTAGTCACTTGGGAAATGGAAACCCAACCTACAATGATGTAACACTACAATGTTTGTGCACATTTTTGTGTACAACAGTTTTGCTTTTGAATATTCTTCGCAGCATTATAATAGCCAAAAAGTAGGGAAAACCTAATTGTCTATTATTGATAAGTGGAGGATAAGCAAATGTGATATATGTGCAGATTTCTCAACAACAACAACAAAAAACATCAAATGTACTGCCACATGTTTAAATATATATGAACTGTTTAAAACCTGATGCAAGGGTCTGCGAGGTGGCGCTTGAGGTAAGGTGTCTGCCTTGCAAGCATTAGCCAAGGAAGGACCACAGTTTGATCCTCCCCATGTCCCATATGGTCCTCCCAAGCCAGGGGCAATTTCTGAGCACTTAGCCAGGAGTAACTCCTGAGCATCAAACGGGTGTGGCCTGAAAAATGGAAAAAAAAAAAAGACAAGAAAAATATAAAACCTGGTGCAAAATGAGAGAAGCTGCCATTGGTTGAAGATTTTTTTTACTCATTTGTTAGGGAACTACACCCAGCCCAGGTCAAGAAGTGAGAAGTAGATGGCAATTAGGAGCACAGGCTTCTGTGGCTGATAAGCCAGGTGTAAGCCCTGATCTCAGAGCTTTTTAATCTCTCCAGGTCCATTTCTTCATCTGGTCCCTGACAGATATGTCTGTTTCAGAAGTGTCTCAGGATTGATTTTGATATAGGACGTTCCATGTTGAATTCTTTGCTTGGAAGCTAGTAACTGTTCACTACTACTCAGTAGATCTATTCAGCAGAGACAGATCAAAATAAGTAAAATAAATATAAAGGGTCTCCCCAATAGGGTATGCCTTGCATGCAGAAAGACAGTGGTTCGAATCCTGGCATCCCATATGGTCCCCCAAGCCTGCCAGGAGCGATTTCTGAGCATAGAGCCAGGAGTAATGCTGAGCACTGCTGGGTGTGACCCAAAAAACAAACCAAAAAAAGGGGGATCTCCCCAAAAGAGAGCTTCCCCTCCCCTTAGACTTGGACAGCTCGGACAGCTCTTAGGTGTAAGAGAGTGCAGAGTGACCTTGGTCCTTTCTGGACAATGTTTTATGGTCACCATCAGCCATGTGTATAGAGATAAATGTTACTGCATTTCTTGCCTCTTCACCGGGGCTTGACCATTGAGACAGTTCTCTCATTGGTGGTTGCTCACTTTCTAAACATCCCTGAAAGATCATGGAGGTGGAGTGGGTAAGAGTGTGGATACGGGAGAGGGCTGGTTTCCTTAAGTGGAATAGTGAAGATTGGGTTTTGTCCCAGGTGGGTCTGACTCAGCTTTTCCCAGTGTATCCTTTTTAGCTCATGAAATCATTTGTCTACCAGGTCAGTATAATGAGTGCACACTGAATCTGGAGAAAATTCAGTCCTCTCCCTTTTACCCCAGCCCTAACCAGCAGCCAGTGAGTAGCTGGGATCCAGTGGCATTGTTTGAAGAGGAGATGGAATGCTTAGAATTTCTGGTTCTTCCCTCTCTAGTCCTTGCCTTTTCTACCCCTGCTCCTTGCCAGCCTCCTTTCTCTACACAGACCTCTCTAATAACACCAATGTCTTTGTTATAGTCCTACTGACACCACAGTGTTGCTGGGCAACCAGACACTCACAGTTTCACCTTGTTTTTCTCTGAAATGCCTCATGGGGGGCTGGGGCCTTAAGGCTGGCAGAAGGGAAGGAGCAGCACAGCAGCTGGCCCCTTTGACTGCTGCCGGGTATTAATTACCCCTTCGCTGCACAGTTTAGCTTGAGATCCAGATAGGAAATAACAGCTGCTCCTTCCCACACCTGGAAATCTCCAAATGCAAACTGAAGTGTGGGTCTCTACCCTAATGTAGAGAGAGAGAGCAAGAGCAGCCACCTTGGGAGCATGGTCACAGGTACCAGAAATTGCCAAAGCCTCTAGCATCTATTGGTTTGAAACACCTCTGGACTAGGAGTGTAGAGGGGTGGGGCTTTCTATTGTCGTGGAGAACTGGGAATGGGTAGGAGGTCTGTCTCTCCATCAGGTTTCTCCGCAGAACTATGAGAAAACCACTTGTTTGAAAGGGAATTCTTTTTATCTAATGTCATTGTCATTACTGTCCTAATAACCCATTTCCCATTGCTACATCAATCTTTAAATTCTATCCCCTAAACCCTGTTCCGTTTTTGAAATACCAATTTTTGATGTGCTTATTCAGCTTTACTGAATGTAAATAAAGCTCTACCTTTCTAGCGAAAAGATGAAAAGGGAATCACAGTGGCCTGGAAAGGGATGAGAACATCACAGAGGGAGCAGCTGCGAAAGTAACCCTATAAAACTGTTGATAGACTCTGGTGGCCCTTTCCTGCACATTTTACAGTCATGAATCTGACCCTCAGTAGCAAGCCAGTGGTTTTGAGAGCAGAACCACAGGGTGCCCTGCTGCCAGACACCTGGAGAGCACATAAATAGCCCAAAACTAAGTAAGTAGCATTGCAAAAGACCTTGAAAACAAGACTAGCGCTGAAACCCAAAACTTGGAACTAACACCCAATTGGGTTTTGCCTACTTGAACAATAAGAGGATTGCCCAAGGGTTTATAAGGAAAAAATACTCAGGGCTGGAGTGATAGCACAGCTGTAGAGCATTTGCCTTGCATGCGGCCTACCTGGGACAGACCTGAGGTCGATTCCTGAAATCCCATATGGTCCCCCAAGCCTGCCACCCCAGGAGAGATTTCTGAGAGTAAAGCCAGGAGTAACTCCTGAGCCCCACCTGGTGTGGCACAAAAAAAGAAAAGACTTAAAATGTCTGATATTCGATACAGAATTATTGTGTAGATACAGGAAAAAAATTGATGGGCTCACATGTTAGATATATGTCAATACCCAGGTCACATGGATGTTGGAATTTTCTGATAGACACATATCCTCTAATGAAAAATGCTCTAGAGCCTAAGAGCAAGAAGTCTTTTAACAAAGAGATGATGCAAAGTTCGAAAAAAAAAAGTTAGAAGATACAAAGAAATAGAAATGTTGAATCCAAAAAACACAATAAACTAATGATATTGATGAATCATTATAGTAAAATGGAGATGAGAATTCATTGAGCTTGAAGTCTGATTAATGGAAATTCTATCTCAACAGAATAAAAAGACTTAAAAGTAAATACATAGCAACTGAATGATTGTAAAAATCTGATTATCTGATTTGGGGTCTTTAGAGTATTAGGACAGTGGAGTGTTAATACAGGGAGAAAAAAGACTGAATTGTTATTGGTGATCATTTGTTATTGAAAAAATGACTTATTTTTAAAAAAGAACATTTATAAAGGGACTGAATTGTTACTGGAGATCATTCACTATTTTGAATGAACTATTGGGAAAAATTACTAAGATTTGGCTATAGGGATAAGATATAAATGGAGATAAGTTCAGTTCAATAAGCCCTATATAAGTAAATGTACAAATAAACCCATGTCATAAATTATAAAAAACTGTTAAAAACTAGAGGAGGAGCGGAGAGATAGCACAGCAGTAGGGTGTTTGCCTTGCACACAGTAGATCCAGGACAGACAGTGGTTCGCATCCTAGCATCCCATGTGGTCCTCCAAGCCTGCCAGGGACGATTTCTGAGTGCAGAGCCAGGTGTGACCCCCAAAAAACAAAACAAAAACTAAAAGGAGTTGTAGAAGAAAAACAAGATTATTAAGGAGAAACTAAGATTTGAATAGTAGCAGAAACTTGAAACATTAGAATAAAAAGCAATGAAAAAAACTAAACTGTTTTGGATGCTGGATATCAAAACTCAAAGCCTCCCACTTTGTAAGAGGAGTGCTATACCCAACATGTATCTGGACATTGTAATAAACTATTTTCTTGAACTCCAAAATATTTCATAGTCAAAGGGGGAAATTAATGATCAGAGAACCTATGTATGCCAATAAGATATCAACCTTCTACTTGAAATATTAAATACTGTTACTAAGATGAAAAGTTCCATATTTGTATTATAATGCTTTGTGCGGCTACTAAAATATCTATAAGATGAAATTGGGAGCCCGGGAGATAGCATGGAGGTAAGGCGTTTGCCTTTCATGCAAAAGGTCATCGGTTCGAATCCCGGTGCCCCATATGGTCCCCTGTGTCTGCCAGGAGCAATTTCTGAGCATGGAGCCAGGAGTAACCCCTGAGCACTGCCGGGTGTGACCCAAAAACCAAAAAAAAAAGATGAAATTGGTCAGAAACACTAGTTAGGGACCAGAAAAGTTAAACTGAGCATATGCTTTGCCTGTGTGTATCCCAGCCTGATCCTTGAGCACCTCCAGGATTAATCTAGTACCTCCTGGGCTAGTGTGTGTCTAGATGTGCCTACCCCCCCAAAGAAATCACAAACTAATAGAGAGGCTGAGAAATAGCATGGAATGCAGCTTCAATCCCTAGCATCGTCATATGGTACCCCAAGCACCATCAGGAGAGATTCCTAAGTACAGAGCCAGGAATAAACCCTGAGCAGTGCTGGGTGTGGACGAAAGAAAATGATGAATAGAGAAAAGAAATGAGGAAATAGGAATGAAAAAAGGAGGGGAAGAATAAAGAGTTTCCTGCGTCCTTCCAGGAGACATGACTGGGCACAGAGCCTGGACGGAGTAATAAACTCCCCCCCCCCCAAGCAACAACAACAACAAAGGAATATGGGTTTAAATAATAAGAATTAAAAAGCATGGGTTATAAAACGGCCTGGCCTGGAACTTGTCTCTACCACCTAAAACCATGTACTTGAGATTGGGGATTGGGCTGTACCTTGTTCTCATTGCAGCATATCTTTGGCAGGACTTGCATGGAACCAGAAGACCTAGTCATCTAGAGGACAGGGATGAGAGGGAGGTTGTGATTTGCTTGTTTTTTTCCTTTTGTGGGTAGTTTCTTGCCTACAATTTAAATAGTCCCTTACCTACAATTCAAAATCCACAAGTGCCATGAAAACAGAATTGTGTTTTGTTGCTATTTTAGGAAGATTGGTGTCTCTCCATGTTTGCTAGAAAACCTGACCCAAGGTGGCACAAAGCTCCAGGTGTTTATTAATTTATTCTACTGAGGTGTGAATAGTCATTCATTCTGCAGAAACACATGGATATTGGGTTTTGATTCTTGAATGTTACAAGCTTCAGTGTTAAACAGTGCGTTGTGTTCATCTAGCCTTTCTAAAATATGAAAATTGTCAATTCCAGTTATGTTTTGTCCAAGATTGTAGACCTGTGTGGATCCTACTCTACTTTTGAATCTTAGAATTGCTGAATATGTGGTATCTGCATACAGCATTTGATTTCTATTTTTTATGTCATATATTTAAAACTATATTTCACACCGCCCCTGCCACAAAGCAAACTCTCAGTAAGTGGTGACTATCCAGTCAGTTTCTTGCCTACCTTGCCTATCGGAAAGCCCACCCATGTCTAGTACCATATCTCCCCCTTATAGCCAATCATGTAAACGTGGCTACATATACCTTAATCAAAATACCCTTTCTAGCTCGTTAGGTAGGACTGACTGGAGAAATACCTACTTCAGGCTCCTTTCTGGCTGGAAATAAGGAATGGCCTCTGACCTGTACCATCATTCTCAGGACTATCTGCCAGGGAAGTTTTCCTGATGCCTGGCCAGAGGCCTCAAAGCTGGCAGGTTTGTGTTGCTTGCAAATTTCAAGTGAATCCCAGAGAAATTTTTTCAGAAATAAGATCTTTTTTGTTTTTGTTTTTGTTTTTGGGCCACACCCGGCAGTGCTCAGGGGTTACTCCTGGCTCCATGCTCAGAAATTGCTCCTGACAGGCACAGGGGACCATATGGGGCACCGGGATTCGAACCGATGACCTTTTGCATGAAAGGCAAACGCCTTACCTCATGCTATCTCCTGGGCCCCAAATTAGATCATTTTTGTTTTATTATATCTATATCGTTTCTAGGGGGGAAAAAAAGGAGCATAAATAAACTACCCAAGAGTAACATACTGCTTTAATTTTTAGCATGCTTATTTCTGGCCTTATTTTTATATATACACGCCCACATACAATTTTTTTTTTTTTTTTGGTTTTTGGACCACACCCGGTGACGATCAGAGGTTACTCCTGGCTATTCGCTCAGAAGTCGCTCCTGGCAGGCACGGGGGACCATATGGGGAACCGGGGGATCGAACCGAGGTCCGTCCTAAGTTAGCGAAGGCACCTTACCTCCAGCGCCACCGCCCAGCCCCCAATTTTTTTTTTATTTGACCCCAGGGCCTGGACTCAAGGCCTTGGGGAGCCCAGGCGCCTGGCTGCTGAGGGACATGCAGTAATTGTCCCTTGTTTGTTTCAGGTGTGATCCCCGGGGCCCATTTGCTGTCGGAGGAGAGGACCTAGACCCCTTTGGGTAAGTACTGCTGGGGAGGTGGCAGCAACCTCACTCATACTTGCAGCTTCTCAGCCCCAGCTCATCTGCTAATTTTAGAGCTTTTCATCAGTCCCCCTTGTGGGTGAAGGAGGCGGTGGCTACTGCGCCACTGAGAAATCATTGCTGTGCTGAGAGCAGAGGAGGGAGGGCTCTAAGTGCAGAGAGGGCCAAGACAGCCTGCTGAGCCTGCCTCTCTGCTCTACTCTGCTCTGCTCTTATCTGGCCCCGTTTGCTCTGTGCATGCCAGCAGCCCTTCCTGTAATAGAAAGAAATTGCAGGGTTTTCCAGGTGCTGACTGAGGAATACATACTGGGGCCAGAGAGATACAGCAGGAAGACGCTTAACCTTGCATGAAGCTGCTGCATGGTGGTGGTTGTTTATTTGGTTTTTTCTTTTTGGGCCACACCTGGTGGTGCTCAGGGTATACTCCTGTATCTGCTTTCAGGAATTATTTCTGGCTATGAACAGGGACCATATGAGATGCTGGGGACCAAACTCAGGTCGGTTGCATGCAAAGCAATCATCCTACCTTCTTTTGTATTGCTCTGGCCCCTAGCCTCCATATGGTCCCCCGAGTCCCACCAGGAGTGAGCCCTGAGTACAAAGCCAGAAGTAAGTTCTGAGTACCTCTAAGTATGGTCCAGAAAAACAATACAACATGCACTGGGTCAGTGACTTTTGAGCCAGCAGCTCAGGCTATTGAGATCTCTGATTCCCAATAGACTCAGTGGTTTCATCTAAGTTATACATGTATATAATATCTAAGTTATTACAGTCTGAACTCTACACAGTCTTCTCTGAATGATTCAGTTGGGATTTTAGTCTACAACCTAAGTATTCAGTGGAATTTGAACAGTGACCTTGAGTTTGAGTGTCTGATCAGCTCATTCAATCATGAAGTCGGGTTCATATAACTCCATGAGGAGCCCATGCCTTCTGGAGTTGCACTTGGACTCTTTGCAAAAAAAAAAAAAGCTTTGCTAACTATCATCAGGAATTGTCTCAGAGCCTTTATAGTTCTTACACCCAAAGTAGTGTCCTGCAGAGCCTTGTTAATGGTTTTACATCTTCCTGTCAGTTTGGGACACCTTGTCCTCCTTCTACCTCTTTTATGGTAGAACATGGCAGGAATCTCTAAACTAGGGAGATTGCAGAAGTGACCATGTACCACTCACCCATGCCAGTAAAGGGTACTCTGTGTCTTCCTTCCTTCTTCACTTCCTGCTGGACCCCAGAGTGGTTGTCCCAGTCATCCCAGGCCCCTCATCTCCTCAGCTACTTGACATATTTGCTCACTCATTGTGTTCTTGCCTCAGGTGCCGAAGGGGTGGCATGATAGTGGACCCCCTGAGATCTGGCTTCCCAAGAGTACCTATCGACCCATCTTCTGGTCTTCCAAACCGGCTTCCTCCAGGTGCTGTGCCCCCCGGAGCTCGCTTTGACCCCTTTGGACCCACAGGAACTAGCCCATCTGGGTAGGTATCACTCAGGTATGCTAAGAACATACCTAATAAGTAGCACCTGGTGGCAGCAACCACCCCCCCCACAGCCCACCCCCACCCCACCCCCGTTGCAGGGTCTCCCAGGGACCTCCCTTTCCACACCTTTTCCTCCGCCTAAGTACAGGGATCTCAAACTCAATTTACTTGGGGGTCGCAGGAGGCAAAGTCAGTAGTAAGCCTTGAACATTGGGGGGTATGGCCCAAACAACTAAAACAAAACAAAAAGAGATTCTTCTAGGTAGGGCCACAAAATGTTGTTTGGAGGGCCGAGAGTTTGAGACCCCTGACCTAAGAGGAAGTAAAACCACTCACACAGACTCCTCTGTCCACATTTCACTGAAGCTAACATTAGGGCCTAAAAGATAAGTTGCTTCTCTAGTATGTGAGAATTCAGATTCAAAACCAGGCTTTCTGACTCATGCTGCAAAACTCTGAACCAGAGGTCAGAGAGACAGTGCAACAGCTAAGGAACTTTCCTTGCACATAGCTGACCCAGGTTCAAGACCCCAGCACCATATATGGTCCCCAGAGCACAAAGCCAGAAGTGATCCTAGAGCAAGCTGGCTCCCCTCTCCACAAAACTAAATATAACTCCATGACTCTCCATATCATTTTAGGTCAGGCCCCCTCTGCTCATAGTCCCATCTATCTTTGTACCCTGGGCCTCCATCCTTCCATCCTTCTTCCTCACTAGCCCCTCTTTCCATTCCAGACCTAACCCCGACCATCTGCCCCCGCCTGGCTATGATGACATGTTTCTGTGAAGGCCTCAAGAATGTAACAACCCAGAATTTCCTCCACTCTCCTGGAGCTGCTGCCACGGACCCTTTCAGCACCTGTATTCTTGTAGCCAGGGAGTTTTGGCACCGATAGGCTGACTGGTTGTCTCCCCTCCCCCCCGGTCAGCGCCAAAACACCTGCTGCCACTTACCACCTGGCTGCACGTAGGTCCCAGGGAGATATCCGTGCCTCTATCCATCATTACCAGCTCCTCCCCACTCCCCATGAGAGACTCCAGCAGCAGATGTCCTCTACCCAGTGCGATCCCGGTTGCAGCACTATAAGAACAGAACGCATTTTGGATGTTATTATTAAGAACCAAATGTCAAAACAAAAATCGTGTTGCCGGCCTCCCACATTTCTTTTCTGCACAGCTCCTTCCAGTTAGGAGACTTCACAACCTGTGAGGCTACCTGACTTCTCCCATTTCTTTTCAAGCTCTTTCCTGTCTTAACTTTCTCATAATGTCACTACACTAAGGTGGGTCCCCTCCGTCTGGCTGCTTGGGGAGGAACAAGTGACTGGAAATCCCATAGTCTACAAGAGGGGCAGGTACTTCACAGAAGATTGCATCTTTCTGATGGCCCAAATCCTCCACTTCTGTTCACGCCAGTCCTTTCAGTTCATCTGAGCCTGGGCCCGGGCAGCAGAGGAATAAAAAGACATGAAGGGTTATTTCATGGCCACCATTTGCCACTGAATAACCTTAAGAAAGTCCATTCCCTTCCCAGAGCCTTTGTTGTCAGCTTCTGAAATATCTCCTGCTCTAAAACATTGATCCTGCTTTTGTCTGTTGAGATACCTATAACCTGGGGCCAAAGGAAAAGATTTGAGGTTCATAGTTGTGTGCCATACAGTACTGCTGCATTTAGAACTCAGCCCCTCATCCCAGTGGGAGTTCACACAGGAACACAGGAACAGTGTCCATCTGAGTGTATGGGTCAAATTCAGGAGAAGCAGGTCAAATTCAGAAGCCCAGGGCAGACACTGATGGCTGGAGTGGATGTGCAACCTAACAGCTCAGAAAGGCACTTACCCCCAAGGAAGCCCAGCCTCAGAAGCCAAGTCCTCTCTCTCAAGGCCCACCTGACCTTTGGTCATCTCCAGATCCTTTCAACCTAAGGTCTGACCTAACAGCAATGAACCCGGTGCTGGCCTAGAAACAGCTGAGAGGCAAGCATCAAGGCACTAATGACTGTCACTACATTGCTAGATTTGAACCTCGGGTAGGCCTTTGTATTTGTTTCTAGGTAAGAATCTACCGGAGCCTTCCTGAGGGACCTGTAAGTGAGCTCCTGTCTGCTCTGCCCGAGACTGAACTATGAGGTGAACTAAAGTGGCCCAGAGGCCAAGAGCAGGTCTAAGATCGGCTTGGATGCAGGTGGTTGGGATGAACTGATTATGGGCTTTTCTGGAAAACTCCATTGTGCATACTGATTAAATAAAAGGCTGCCTCAAAGTCTTCATAACATCTCTACTCTGAAGAAAGACCCACAGATGAGGCAGAACTACAAATTGATCACCAAGTCTTCAGACCTCAAAAGCCAGCAAGAGTGGAATATTTTTGTTTTAAGCTGGATCATACTACTGGTTAAAGAACTTAGGCCAGTTTGTTCATGAAAACATCTTTATTGTAAAAGAAAGAATGTAAAGGAACCATCCAATAAAAAGAGAAGGGAGATAACTTTTGAGAATCCTGATTTAAGGGAAAACACAAGATTAAAACAATACATCTTTTTCTTTCTCCTTAGATCGTATAATTGCAGAGGTTGAACCAGATAGTCCTATGTGATTTTGCTTTCTGAAAGCAGAAACTCAAGTGATTTCATCTGCAGAATTAGCCATTTGGGTGTGCCTCCTTGCATCAAGGACACTGAGGAACCTAGTTCTTCATTTCTGTGTGGTAGAGTGAGGGAAGTGAGAGAGGGCCTATATGCACTTGCAAGTTCAATTGTCAGGGCTGGGCCACTAACCTCCTTCCAGGCATAAGCATTCACTAGGCAACCACTTGCAATGCCTTCAGTGTATATTTTATGGAACTCAAATAGCTTAAGCCTCAGCAATCAATATTGACAGTAATAAACTTCCTCTTAAAAAAAAAATCTTTATTGAGATATAATTCACATTCCTTATACTGGTCAGCTCAGTGGTTTTCAGTTTATTCAGTATTGTATGTTCATCACCATGTTTGACTCCTGGACATTTTCACCACCCCAGAACAAAACTCATTATTTGTTAACAATTACCACAATGCACACTCCCCCAACCTCACCCATTCCTCCCAGACTCGGCCATGAATCTATTTTCTACCCTTAAAGAGTTGCCCATTCTGAAGAGTTCTTATAGTAGAATCATACAGTATGTGGCCCCTTTTGTCTAGTCTTTTACAACAGTTCTTGTATCATCAATACCACATTCTTTTATGGCTAAATAGTATTCCATTGTTTGAGATATACACCACATTTTGCGTATTCATTTAACAACTAGTAGACGTTGATTGTTTCAACTTTTGAGCTCTTATGAACAAGGCTGCTGTGGTCATCTGTATAGACGTTTATGTGTGGATGTGTTTTCCATTTTCTCAGGTGCACACCAAGGAGCAGGATTACAGAATCAACTTGCATGTAATTTTCTAGTAACTTGCCCTTTTTTTCTAAGACTTTTCCAAAGCAGCTAAGCTGTATTTTTACATTTCCACTGATAGGATGTGAGGGTTCCATCTTCACCAGTACTTGGTACTCATAAATACAGCCAATCCTGATGGGTGTGACATGGTATCTCATGGGTTTGTCCTTTGTTTTTTGTTATTGCCTTTTTTTTTTTTTTTTAAGAATTTTGACCTAAACTAAGCAAGAGAGCTGAGCCACTTGCCTCTGGAAAGAAGAGCCTGGCTTTTGGTGTTGGGATGCTCATAGTTGATAAGTACAGCAAATTTGGGTTTAACTTTGGGGAAGGTTCTCAGCAGGATGTGGTATAGGAAAGGGCCTGTCAGGGACCATGATTCTTCCAGGTCTTGTGCATTTAATGATCTCAACTGGTTCCTGAAATGCCTTGCTTCATCCAGTTAGATATAGAAGGTCTAGTTCAAATTCTTCAGTTTGTTTGTGGTGCCATCATTGTACCAGCTCTGGCAGCCCCTACATGCCCTCTGACTCCTGGTGCTCACATTTGACCATGATTCCTATTGGATTAATGTAATGTGTAACCTGTTAGAAAGTCGCATCCCAATGCCAAGAGTGCTCAAAACAGAACCCATCTTCTTGGTGGTTCTCACTAGAAACAAATAACAAACCATTTCACCCCTCCATCTTTGGAATCCAGCTTACCTACGGCCTCACTTGAAGTCTCCTATCATTAGTGATGCCATTACCAGACCAGGCCTCTCTTCACAGAGAGGAAATCTCAGGGTCTGATACTTCGGATCCTGTTAGCTTCTAATTTTGACTTCTTCAGCGGGTCCAGTATGACTGGTCCCATCTCCAATGAGCAGGAGATCCCCTACATGCATGTCCTCAGATTATAGCTATTAGTGCTGTCGGCACCTTTTTTTCATTCATGAGATTCAAATTTAGGTTAGTCCCAGGTTCCACCAATCTCAATCCAAATGCCAACAGCTATAAATGCCCTGAATCTGACTTATATAGAGGGAATTCCCAGGGTGAAAAGTGGGTAAAGATGGACCACTGGGAGGGGGGCACAAGAACCCAAGTGACAAAAGACAGTAGACCCTAGAATGCAGGTAGTGGGCTGGGCTGTGAATCCCCCACAGATGGTAGGATTATGTGGATATTGTGTGAGGTCTTTATCCACAGGAGCAGATGGCACATGGGGAGCAGTGAGACCTCCCAGGTACTATATAAAGTGTTTTGAGAGGCTGAAAGGTTCGAGAGATTCGAAGGAAAAGACGAGGTGTGGGGGCTGCTTAAGTGTCAGTCCTGGGATCTAAATGCAATAAACAAAATATTTTTAAATCAAAACAAAGGTTTCTATAAAGAAATCAGCAGAATCAGTCACATTATCATGATCCTGGAGAGGGGGGTCAAGATAATTCCAGTCACAGCACCTTCCTTCCTCAGCCCTGAAAGAAAACATCCTCCACCCTGCCATCTCTTCTTAATTTTTGTTTTTAGAGCCACACTCAGTGATCAAGGGACTCCTGGCAGGCTCCAGGGACCATTGGAGACAGTGGGGATTGAACCCCGGTTAATCATGCATGAGGCAAACATCCTGCCCGCTGTACTATCATTCAGCCTCACCTCCCTGCCATCTTGGCCCCTGCTCTGCATAGCTCCTGCCTCAGGGCCAACTCGAATGTATCCAAGTTACATTTCTAAGACTAGCTGTGAGGGAGCCAAGGAATGTGGCCTTGCTCCTATTTCCCACCTGTCCAGCAAGGTGCCTTGGTACAGAGGTCCAGTGAGTGAGATATCTAAATCATGGGCTACGACACTACAAGAAGCACTGGAACTAGGTTAGCTCAAGCCAACCTCCAGAGATATGCATATCAAACATGGGTTCCCACCCCAGACTCAGATCCATATCACTAAGGAAGGACCTTGCCATAGGATATTTTTTAAGTTCTTTGGGCAGTTCCTATTAACAGGCAAGTTTGAGAAGTCCTGAAAAGGGAAGGGAAGAAGTTCCGTGTACTCATTACTGAGACTAGAAGGAAGAAGTTCTGTTCTCATCACTGAGACCAGCAGCGCCAGCAGCATCACCCGAGAACTTGTTAGAAGTGTAGAATCTCAGTCCCACCTACACTTCCTAGATGAGAATCTACATTTTAACAAGCTTCCCCGGAGATTTGTGTGCACATTAAAGCTTGAGACTGACTTGTATACAAAATATCCATTTCCTCCACCTGGCTACCAGGTGCCCAAAAAAAAGTGTCAACCTCACTGTTTGCTATGACTATGACAAGAACCTTTGAAGTTTCTCTAGTTTCACCTCCTACAGTATTCACGTTTCCTTGCCCCAGTGGTTTCCTGAGCCTGTATAAAATGGCTTATCTGCCCTTGTAAAATGACATTTCTTTTGTCCACATCACAACAGTAACATGTATCCTCATCTCTTAGGCCAGAAAAGGAGGTTTTCGAAAGAAAGGCCTGGTCACTTTCGGAGGCCAAATGAGTCTCCAAATGAAGCAGGTTCAGTGTGACTTTCAGCCCTCCTTTCACTAGTGGTCAGCCTTAACTACAAATGAGTATCATGTCTACCTTCAAGATCATTGCCAGATCCAGCAGTCTTAGATATCTTAGAAGCACATCCGTTGGAGCTCAGTGAACACTTGTTAATATCAAGACCAAATGGATATGGATGGCTAGTTATGGGAAGAGGAAAAGAATCTTAGGAGGTCTTCTGATGCAGAAAATGCATTAATTTGGTGGTCCCAGGATGCCACCTCTCAGATAGTACCACTAGCCTCATTAGCCACTCCTGAGATACAAGCAGGGTGCTGATTTTGCCCTTCTAGATCAAGGAACAGGGCCGAAAGTTTAAGTCAGCCTGGTTCCAAAACCAGTAGCTTTGCATTGTTTGTACAATTACCTTTCCCAGATCTCCTAAAACACGAGCCTGAATTCAGAAAATCATGACCTATGAAAGTACTGTGAAACCACCCCCAGGATCCTTAAGACTCTAGTCCTGTTTGCATATTTCCATTCACAGCAACCAGAGTCCCCGCACTTTATAAGGATTGAACCCCCAGTACAGGATCAAGTTTCAGGTCAGAAAGAAATCGGTTTAGGATGAACTAGTCTTCCAGTTGACAACATGAAAAAATGCCAGCGCAGTAGAACGACCTCCCACAAGGTCACGGAGAACACAGAAGTTCTCGGAGCTGCCCGAAGGAAGAAACACTGCCCAACGCCTTTATGCTGGCGGGTCAGAAACAAAAACAAACTTCCCTCACACTTTTCTCCACTCAGCTAGGCATTGTTCTGAGGAGGGGCCACATACAGATTCAGCACCACGGTCAGCGCCTGTCTTGCAGTTGTCATGGGCATGGGCAATACGGCAAGCTCAGAATCCTGTTCCCTAAACCCCACTCCTGTGATTTGGTGACAGCCTTAAGAAAAGGTTCCTCACTTAGATGATTCTGCCTCCATACACCTCCTTCAGATCAGAAGTACAGCGCACTGTAGGCTGCTGAGTTCCCAGGACAGGAATTTGAGTCGTCTGAAGGAGCCAGCAGGAAGAATGAACTGCAAGTTTTATTTCACTTTTATCTTTAAAGTGGAATAAAGGTGAACCCAACTGGTTCATCTGTGAAATGGCATAATGGGAAATGGATCATGTATAAGAACTCAGAAATGAATGAATTCGGCACTCCCCACCCCATACCCATAAGCCCTTCCTCCATAGAGTTTCCCAATTTGATTATGCCACAGCCTCAAAGTGGCATCCTGGAGCCCAGGTCCTAAAGCATGAGTCACCTGGCCTGCGCATTATTCAACATAAATCTTGAATCTCCAACTGACCAGCTACAGGACGGCCAAAATCGCCCCCCCCCCCAAGCAGCCTGTGCACAGCTTCCTCATCTGTAAAATGAAAACCCAGGGGTCTGACAGTACAGTGGGTAGGGCATTTGCCTTGCAGGTGGACAGTTCATGTTCAACTCCTAGCATCTCATATGGTCCCCTGAGCACTTCCAGGAGTAATTTCTGAATGTAAAGCCATGAGTAACCCCTCAGCATTGCCAGGTGTGGCCTCAAAACAACCCCTTCCTAAAATGGAAATCTGTTCTCATAGGTACTGCCAGTGGAAAGACTTAGAAAAATGCCTGACACCAAGAATACGCCATACCATTTGAAAAGCTGATGCTTTCAGTCTAATGTACCACAGCTCATTAAAATATGCAGATGTAACACAGTATCTCCAATCTACATTAACTTCTGTCAGATTCCCTTTTCTCTCAACATCTTGCGCCCAACCAATAGCAAGTAACTAGATACTTTGATTTGCAAATTGAGTCTAACTTAAAATGTCTTAACTCCTCCCATTTCAAGCTGTACCTTTTGGCCTCTTGAACTCTTGCTCCTCCACTATGATGAGGTTGGGAAGAGGAAGGGAAGAAAGTGGAGTCTTTGTTGGTCATGATAGAGGAAGTGAAGATGGTCTTACTTTAACTCATACTGGATCCATTATTTTACACAGGGTCTCCAGAAACAACATGCATAATTGGGGGGGGCAGTGGTGGTTTATTCAGACCATTGGAGCTCAAAGTACATCTACAGAGCCACATTGAACTCTATGTCTCTAACCTGAAGACCTTACATCAACATTTGGAGCCCTGGAATACAGGGGCCCCCCATTTACCTCCAAGGAACTCAGAAAACTGGTCATGGATGCAGAACTGCCATTCTTCCTCACTGATCACCAGCCCCATTGTCCCTTCAGCCAGCACAGGCTATTTCAGTGGGCCTCCCACAGAAGAAATTCTGACTGGACAGATACCTCATCTCCATGCTCCCTGTCAGTTGGCTCTGAGATCCAAAAGACACATTGTCAGAACTCTTGAGAATATTTTCCTAGTAGTTTTCATATTTAGGTATTCCCTCTACAGAGCCTAGCATCAAGCCAGAATTTCTATCTTTTTAAATGCAAAGTCATCCTTGGATGGACATCACTCAAGTGCTCTGTAAGTTCTTGCAATTAGTTCCGGGAGCCCAAGCTGGCAACAGTGACCAGAGTACCTCTCAAGGGTTCCTCCTTGTCTAAAGGGCTGAAAGACCCTGAACAGGGAAGGAAGGGTGTCTGGCCCCAATAGGCAGCTTCCCATTCAATTTTTTTTTTATTTTCATTATGGCCCCTTTGATTTTCATTTTTTTGGGGGGGTCACACCTGGCAGTGCTCAGGGGTTACTCCTGGCTCCATGCTCAGAAATTGCTCCTGGCAGGCACGGGAGACCATATGGGGCACCGGGATTCGAACCGATGACCTTTTGCATGAAAGGCAAACGCCTTACCTCCATGCTATCTCCCGGGCCCTGATTTTCATTTTTAAGCGATGGGATAAAACTTCTCAGCATTAATTTACTACAGAAAGGCCCAGATGCCCAGCTATTAATTCACCCACCAGAAGAAATGTCCAGACAATGCTGAAGCAATCACTTTACCTACCACTACTAGTACCACAGAAAGAGAGTGGCAGGAGTGAACCGTGAGCACAAAGCTAGGCGTAAGGCCTGAGCACCACCAGCCCTTGCAACATCCCCATCCCCAAAATAATCAATCTTTACACCACTATTCCTTCCCTATTCCCACTACTTCATCAGCAAACATCACTGCTAAGCTGTGGAAGTCTCTAGTCCACTGTTCCTTCTTAAAGGGGCTTGAGTGGAGAGTCTCTGGTGACTGAAGCAGGATCAACTTACCTGTGGGTGTTCAAACCCCATGGTAGTTAGCTTCAGTGAGAGCAAACATGAGCATGGAGAAGAGTGGGGAGAGAAGAAAGAGATGGGCAGTGGGCAGGAAGAACCTTTTCTCAATGCGCTGGACCTCAGTGCGTGTAGATCCAGAGGTCCTGCTTCTCAGGAGGAGGCTGGCATGGCAGCCGCCTTCCTCCTCTGCCTTCCTGCCCCTTGGGACCAGCTTTCTTGCCAGCATTCTTCCACTCATGCACCTGCCTCTCTGCACAGAAAAGCAGCAGCCACCACCTCTGCCTGGTTGGCAAAAAGACACCAAGGGGAAGGGCTGCTGAGAGGCAGGAGCAGTCCCCCTCACCTTGAGGTCCGGGGTCACAGTCCTATGAACAGACCACCCCATGCCAGTGCCCCCTCTCTGCCCTGCCATCGGAAGATCTTTGCCTGCCCATAATCCTAAAGGCTGGAAGTGGGCATTCACCATGAGCCTATCTCAGTGCCTGAACTTGGATCCAAATTCAGGGTTTCTTCTAACAAGCCTGTGGAAATGGAGGGCTTGGACCTGATCTACAGATGAATCATGCCCCA
>PVKC010002999.1:0-40739 GCA_004027635.1 Crocidura indochinensis | reverse complement strand
AATTCAGGTATAAATAAAAATGCTTTGAATTGACATTCAATAAATCCATTTCTCTGCTGTAGTCACAGTCTAGGTTTATGTTATATTTGGATAATTTGATCATGCATTCATTTGAATAAGAATCAAGTGCTACTATGTTCTAGTGAAATTTTTCAGGTACTCCTCAGAAGCTCTGAAGTGTCGCTTTTTCATGAGTTCATATGAAAAGGTATTTTTAGAATTATATCCCAACCTGCTTGGTTTTGTCAAGTTCTATGTAGTACCTGATAACTTTCTAGAGCTAAATTTCTCTGTAAAATATGGCTTTAAATGAAAATATCTCCTTCAGAGGATAAATGCATTATTAAGCATGCCCAATCTATAAAAATCACACGGGTTTTAATCAGTAGAGCTGGTCTATCCATTAAGCTTGCACCTATACTTTTGCATCCTATGAGCAGTTCTGTGTTTTGTATCTGTTTTAGGGATGCAAGAAAAAAAATGAAAGAAAAGTGGAAAATATACTTTATGCTGTGTATGTGTTATTATTTCTATTTGTGTCCAGGTAATGATTTCCATTTGCAGACATTGTACTTGCAGTTGGGTAATGGTAACTGATTTTCTTCCCATGAACCAGCATAAGGGAAAGGGAATGTAATTTAATCCTTGCTGATTTACTAACTCTTGAGTATTGCTAATTACCATGGCTAGTGCTGGAGGTAATCGGTAATTTTTCTTTCATGAAATGTTCAGTTCAGTAGGGGATATGCCTATTTAAAGAGATAATCTATAAAATACATATTTAACCACAGCTATAATAAGTGCAGTGGTAGATAACTACAAGATGCTAAGAGAAGCAAAACAAAATAAAACAAAATACATGTGTGAAATCTCACTTGGATACAGAAAAATTAATGTGCTTACTTGAGAAATCTCGTTTATCAGGTGAAATCTAAATGCTGGCAAACATTTAGAAAGAAACATGAAGGAAGAGTTGGAGATCAGGAGAACTTTCTAGGTAGTCCCCGGACAAGGATCCAGGAATAAAAAGACATATAGGGTGGGGCAGAAATTGTTGTGGAATTGAGACCCTGGAATAGACCCAGAGTGTCAGAAGGGTAGAGATGGATCTAGAAACCAGCTGAGAGGAAGTGGAAGAAATCAATATATCTGAACCAGGATATTTTTATTGTTTTAGATACCATGCTTAGTGATATTTAGATAATGCCCAGTTTGACTGTCCTAACACCTGTATGCATCAACATTATTCTTTGACAGTCAGAGACCAAAATTTACCAGCAAATGGGACTTTCTGCATTCATTTAGCTAGGAAATGAAAACGAAGATACAAACAAAAATGTATTGCAATAGATACGGATTATTTTTCTTTTCATTTTTTAACCAGATTACACTGCTTGGATGCAGAAGAAATAGATGATCATCAACAACTCTGAATTTTAGTTCCAAAGATTTTGGAAGGGAAATCTTTCCTGAATTTCCCTAACTCATCAAACAGCTGTGTTCTTTCATAGTTTTCCTATGTATTGCTTGTCTGAATGAAAATGGATTTGCTCTGTGTGTGTGTGTGTGTGTGTGTGTGTGTGTGTGTGTCTTCAGGCATGTAGAAATATATCTGGTGACCCTGGATATATCTAGGTGTCAAGGAACAGGTTAAAAACTGTTCCAAGATAGCAGACCTGTAACTCAGATACCAGGAAATGTTGCTACTTCTTAGATTGTGAGTCCCTGTGACTCAGTCTTTGGGTACCTTGCTGAGGATATTTCACCTTTATTACTTTTATACAATTAAGAACAGTTTGCATTGAAAGAATCTGAGACTGGCAGAAAAAGTAATCTCATTCAAGATAATGGGTGTCGCTCCCCAACAATTCTGTGGCACAACCCTCTTTCCACTCCCTGTGTGTTTCTTTTTTTCTCTTTTCTATGAGTTCAGGAGGCAACATTTACACAAATTAAAAAGCTGCACTTAGAATAATATTTTCTGTAAGCTCAGCAAGGCTATTCTTTACAGCATTTGTGTTTAAAATCGCAGTCAAACCCAGTGAACTTCCTACTTCTCTCTGACATTGCTACGGCAGATTGTGAATTATGGTTAAATACCAAAGTGTTATTTAATGCATCTGAGAAGGAATGGTGTGAATGATAGTCCATTACCACTTTATACTCAGAGATCAGTCTCCAAGTTCAAGGCTATTCTCTTAGCCATGCCAGAAAAATTACACGGGGCCCCTACTAGTTTTTATAACCCCCTTAGGCAATACTGGAGCAATAAACATGATGGGAATGAAGTCTTGCCATGTGTATCTAACAGCTCCAAGGAGAGTGGCTAACTTGGTGCTGATGCAGCACTCAGCTTGTGTTAAAGGTTTAACACATCACCTAGCTGTCTCTTTGAGCATCTCAGTCTGGGCAGGAACAGACTGTGTGTGCATGGTTTCCAGTTTCTACAAACACCTTGTTATATAACTGGGCTCCTGTTGTCATTCTGAGGGGAAAAAGTCTTTGTACTCAGTTCAAACTGTGGCATTGTGAGTTGGAATCCCATTGATTCAGAAAAAGTAGGTGTCCTTTATAGGTTGAGACATATATAATATCAGTTTCAATGCAAAGTTCTGAAGTTCCCACCTCTAAATTTTAATGAATGCTTTTCTTTTTTTTTCTTTTTTTTTGGGAGGGGTCACACCCGGCAGTGCTCAGGGGTTACTCCTGGCTCCATGCTCAGAAATTGCTCCTGGCAGGCACGGGGGACCATATGGGGCACTGGGATTTGAACCGACGACCTTTTGCATGAAAGGCAAATGCCTTACCTCCATGCTATCTCCCGGGCCCCTAATGAATGCTTTTCAAATAGATGATGCACAACCAATTTTAGGTAACTTTACCCACCCATAGTAAATCAAAGTTTAGTGTTAGTCAAAGGAAGATAATTCTGCAAATTTGTGTATGGGTGTGGGGTTGGTAATAAAAAGCCAATCAGCCGGATTCAATGAAGATACTCTGGATCTTCCAGATATTCTTCTTGGAGGAATTCTAAAGTAATGAGAACATAGCTAGAAAGACTGAACACACACAAACACTCAGACAAACACTCACTCCCAAATTTTACAGTGAACTGCTTACTTAGGGTTATAGCAGTACTAGGTAATGATGAAAAAAACGTTTGTCGTAGAGACTTTGGAAAGCTATTTATAACTAGATATTTGTCCTATTCTAGAAATTAGGTTTTGTCACTAAGAAAAGTTGATTTCTGGAGAGCCATAAAAGGAAAACACTTGTATTGCTTGTTGCAAACCTAGTTCAGATCCCCAGTATATGTGCAGTCCTCCAATAACAGGTAAAGATCACTCCTGAACACTGAGCTAGGGATAGTCCCTAAGCACTCCTATGTGTGGCCTACAAGCTAAAGCCAAACCAAGCCTCCCCACAAAAAAAAAAAAAAAGATTATTTCTAGAAATATTCTGATATCTGAGAATTATATTCTCTATCTACATTCTTCAAGGTCAATAGGAAGTGATATCGCCTGAAATTGATGTACTCTAGCTTGGTATAATTGGCATGCCAAATTATATGTATTTCAAAGAAAAATCTATTCCATATTCTTGGGGAAGTCTCTGAACATTCTGGTCAGGCCCATTCTTCAATACATGTTAAATAAGATTTTACCTTTCAGATGCTTTCTCTTTTGTTCTTTCCGATCTCTCAAGCAATGTTCAGGAACCTTGGGGGACCAAACCCTGTAATTCTCAGCAAACTGTGCAGGAGGTTCTATGTGAGGATATGAGGATGCAATGCAGCTTGGGCCTTGTGGTCCAGGGACTAGACATGGGTCCTCAAACTATTTAAACAAGGGCCAGTGCATTGTCCCTCAGACCATTGGAGGGCCAGACTATAGTTTAAAAAATACAAACTATGAACAATAGGGGCTCTCAGGGTGTAGTTTAAGTATCCCTGTCTAAGACTGAAAGGAAGAATCCAGAGACAAAGATGAAGAGTCCAGAGACAAAGAGAAGAAATGGAGTCACAGTGTGTGGCTCACATTCTACACTTGCATATTGCCTGCCATGGACTAGTCAGCTGCTAAGCAGGACAGGCAACAGTGACAAAAATATACCCAGTGGGCTGGATAAATGTCTTCAGTGGGATGCATGTAGCCCATGGTCATAATTTGAGGACCTCTGGGCTAGAATGACCTAGGGCACTCAGCAGCATTTGAACACCTTTAGGACGGTCTTTGGTTGGTGATGGTCAGAGGACCGTGTGGCACCAGGATCAAAGTGAGTCTACCAGATACAAATCAAGAGCCTCAACACCTGTTCTATCTCTCAAAGTTCTAAGGTACATTTTCATCTCTATAACATGTAGTCATATAGCTTCCCTATATTTTATTCTTTGAATAATATAGCTTTTCTTATTTGGCAGTCTCAGGTTTGTATTTTGCTATAAGTACGTGTTGCCATACAGTAAATATATACTGCTTAAGGTACATGTGTTCTTGCAACTAAAATTGTCTAACATCAAAAAAATATACATGAAAATGTATTTGGTTATAGTCTTGCTAGCACTAACTCCAGTATGAGATAGTACATAACCATCTTGACAGTGGGATTTATTTTTATTATTTCATTTATTTCTCATGAATTTCACAGTGAACATCACCTGGTATTGGAAAGAACAAAAACACAAGCTATTAAGGTTATCCTTATAAGCATAATGAATAGATAGTTTAGATACCTATAAGAAGGTATTTATAGTGGAAATTGGTACAAGTGGTTTTGCTGCCAGAAAAGGCCACAATTTTCAGTCTGCAATATAGTAAACTAATAAAGCAAGCCACAGTATCAAAACAGGAGACACTGAGAAGTGAACTCTCAGTATGTTATCAGAGGCAGGGGAAAAAAAGTGCCACTTTAGGAAAATTTGCTCTGTATTGATTTTTGCTTTTTTGCTTCATTTGACCCTCAACCAATTGAATGATGCTTTCCTACATTTGATAAAGATAGACCCATTCACTTAGTCTACTGACTCAATGGCTGATGGCTTCCAAAACTATCTTCAATAACATACTGAAAAGCAATGTTTTACTAGCTGACCTATTTATTTATTTATTTTGTTTTTAGACCACACCTGTGGTTCTCAAGTATAACTTCTAGCTCTATGTTCAAGACTCACTCCTGGGGAAACATATGATCTCCTGAGAATTTAACTCAGATCAGTTATATGCAAAGCAAGATTCCTCTCTGCACTCTCTTTCTCTATGGCCATTCACCTACTCTCTATAATCCAGTCAAGTTTGCACATAAAATTAACCATCCCAAAGCAACTACAAAACATATTATATGTAAAGAATGAACTGTATCTAGGAGTGTATAGTAATAGTTAGAAAGGAGTTTGTAGCCAACACTAAATCAGCATCACCTCTTACAGAGTATAGGGTTCTGGAGTAAAGAGAGAGCTCTCCACTCAGGATACCCACTTCCCACTTTTTTTTTAAGTGGGAAAAGTCCTACAAGAAAGTTGAAAATGAGGAACCAAGTGAGGCCATGCTGTTAGGAAGTAGCAAAACTTGAGAGATTTTGAAGAAAGGGGTAACATCCTCGGAAGCTCAGAGAACTATGGAATTTTGTGATATATATATTCATAAATTTATACTCCTAGCATCAGGCAAAGTCACTTTTTTTCTCAGATCTCATTTTTTTCTAATTCCAGTTGAGTATTCAAAATAGCATTAAACAGGATTATCATAAAAAGAATACATTTTCTTGCATAGCTAAGGAGACTACACTTAGAAATTAAAATTCAAAATTCAGTGAGAAAATATGGAAACATTTTTCCACAGCTAAGGAAAGGAATGGAATAGGAAAATGAGACTTAAGGAGAGAAGGAAAAAAACTCATAAAGGATTTTTATATGAAGAAAATCACATGTTTTGTAGTTAGACATTTTCTTCTTACTATGATCCTTTTTTTTCCAGCAGAAAGATAATTTCCTATAAGAATAAAATCCAATTCTTATTCTTTTGGTTATTTAAAGGAGCGAAAAATTTTCTCATAGTGTGCTAGGCCTTGTCTCACAAAAGCCCAAGCTAACATCCTCTCCCACTGAAGAGTTACATCTTGGGGAAAGCTGTTCCAAACACCTTGGGTGAGGTGATTGCCTTGTATTTCACTTAGAAAGGTTTGATTCCTGTTACCTCATATGGTCCCCTGAGCACTGTCAGAAATTATCTCTGAGTACAGAGTAAACAGTATGATCTAAGCACGTCCAGGTATAACCCCAAAACAAAACAAAACAAGCAAAAAAGACTGACAATAATAATGAATACAGAAGGAATGGTGAACGTGGCCCCAAAGTTATTAAATCATGCTACTTAAAATGTAATATGTGAATATATTTTTATATATGACTGAACATTTGCATATATGAATGAAATACTTAAGATGGATAAATGCAGAAGCAAGAAAGTAATTCCTTTTATGCTTCTTGGTTCTTGGGTAAAATATCACCTGTACTAAAAGATAAATTAATAGAAGGAAAGAAAACACAAATTAGCTAACAAATGTAACTCATATATATATATATATGGTAGAGAAGTAGAAATGGTCATTTACTATCTATCATTGCCTAAACACACCTAAATAACATTTCCAGCAAAACCAATAGAAATTCTATAAGTGGGAGGCTAACCTGGCTTGGAAAGGATGTCAGGAAAGGTCAGTATGATTATTTTACAAATTATTTGTTTCTCCATTATTAAGGATCTTTTTCCTAAAAAACGTAAAATCATACACCTAAATTGGAGATTTTCATATATTTTGTTACTTCCAAAGGGTTGATTCTACTAGGTTTTCAGAGCTTTTCCTAAATCAGTTATTTTTTTAAAAAGCAATCAGTTCAAATTTTTTTTATATTTATGCAACTTGAATTTAGTTGATTGCTTTTCTAGGTTATCAGTAAATTATAGAATTGGGCTGAGATGAGAAAAACTGATTTTTCAGATACTAAATATCTGATATGATGAACTTGTCACATCCTCCAAAGTTCACCACACTTAATTTATGCACAGATTTATAAAGCTGGTTAGAAAAGTAATGTAGGATCAATACACAGGTAGGAAGATAAAAGGAAAGAAGGATTCTACTTACAGTCATCTAGCAGTCATTAGTGATTTAATGAATCAGTAGTGAATGGTGGTCTGTTCCTTGTAAATTCTGAAATTCTTTGGTAAACTTATTTCTACTGATGGGTTGTCAGTATATCTCATTTATGGTTGTGATGGTCTTTGTCTATCCTTTCTAAAATAGCTAGTTTAATGTTTTGCTTACGATGTTATACTTACAAAAACATCCCTTAGTATTAGGAGAGGGCAGAGACTAAGGGAGCTAAAAGGAAAAGCACATATGTGAAGAACAAGATCAAGTTTATAATGCTTGTAAAGCATTATATAATGCTTTGCTGAAGAAGCATACTTGAGGTGTTATGTTCTTACAGCATACTTCCTCGCTTAGCTGAGTGCCCTAAATGGAATCAAAAGCTTACTTATAAGAGAGAGGAGGATAGAGATCTAGCTCCAAAGAAAAGACAACCTAACTGTAAATACAAATATTGGAGTGATGCCTTTGCCAGAGTACTGGCCTCTGGGAGATCACTGGACTCTAGTTGATTACTGCTGAGAGTGTGTAGCAATTCATTCAGTACAACAGGGAGTTTAATCATGCTACACTCAAGTTTTTTGACTTTCATGTCACCCTAAAAGTCCAGTCTCCAAACTGAGACTGGAGTACAGGAGAGCTATAGAATATGAGTGGATATAAAATTCTCCCTTTGGTTAAATGACAGTACAGTGAGTGATTTTGATGTAGTCACCAGATTCTTTGTCATGAGGAATAATTCCAGGATAAGAAAGTACAGTTAGCAAAAAGTAGCAGAATTTAATAAAGCAAGGAACACATGTGGATGATTTCAAAGGTATGTTAATTAAGGTATAACATGCAGATGGAAGAATTAGGCCAGTGTGATGTGATGTAGGCCAGAGGTTCCCAAACCAAGTTGGTCTACTATCTACTTTCAAGAAAATAAATGCTTAGTGTCTCCTGTGGAAATCTACCTTTTTTAAACAAAACAAAAGAAAGTGTCACTTGGACTAGAGCAATTGTATAGAGGAGAGTGTATTTGTCTTGCATGTAGCTAACCCAGGTTTAATTCACTAGCACAAAATATGGTCCCTTGAAGAGTGATACTTGAGTGTAGAGTCAGGAATAAATTCTGAGCACAGCTTCCTGTGAGTACAGAAGGAAGGAAGGAAGGAAATAGGGAGGGAGAGAAGGAGGGAAGGAGGGAGGGAAGAAGGAAGGGAGAGAGGGAAGGAAAAAGGGAGGGAGAGAGGGAAGGAATGAGGGAGGGAGGGAGGGAGGAAGAGAGGGAAGAAATGAGGGAAAGAAGGAGGGAGAGGAGGGACAGAGGGAAGGAATGAGGGAGGGAGAGAGTGGAGGAGAGAAGATAGAGAAGGAGGGAGGGAGGGAGAGAGGGAAAGAGGGAAGGAGAGAGGGAAAAAAGAAAGGAGGAAGGGAGAGGAGGAAGAAAGGAGGGAGAGAGGGAGGGAAGAAGTTAGGAAAGGGAAGAAGGGAGTAAATGAAGGTAGGAGGAGGGAAGAATGGAAGGAGGGAAGAAGGGAGTGAAGGAAGGAAAGAAGAAGGGAGGAAAGGAGAAAGGGAGGTAAGGAGGGAGGGAGGTCCTCTAGTTGCATCTGAAGCATCAAATGCCCTTAGATTTTTTAGCATCCTTTATGAATATTTTTGGTACTATGCCTACTTTCAGCAATACTGACTACAGAGTTCTGATCTGCATGCATTTTGGGACTCCATGCTCACTCTAACATTGTATATTTTATCAATTTATGCAACTTTTGAGGTATGCATTTTCACATAAAGAAGGAATCCTTTCTTTACACAGACTCCAGTAACTTATTTGAAATAGTTCTGAATTCCTCTATTATCAGGTAATTGACATACTAGGAAACACAAGAACATGGGTGTTCTGTCTCTCTTAATGCACCCCTACCTTTCAGTAATTTTTCATGTGGTCTCTCTTACCTCCATGTAGTTACACTGCTACACACAGTGGTTATTAATTAAAGCAGCCCTAGAAAAGGGACTGGAAGGGGAGTTGCGGCTTTCGGGGGACCCCGGCCAGTGGGGGGAGAAAGGGGGTGAATGCCACTACAGTTCGTGAGTTTCCTGAAGCCGATCCAATCCGAAGTATCTATAGAAAAATCTGGAGAAGTTAGAGAAATGACCCAAGTCTGGTCGCTGATCAAGGGCAATTTATTATACGTGGGTAAGCACTTATATACTTTTCACACAAAGGGAGGCAGGTCTTGGGAACTATTGGTTACTTTAAAAGGGTTTTGTCCAGTCATATTTCAAATACAGGTACATCACCAAAAATGGGCAAAGGCACTTTACATTTAACTTCTACCAGGCATCTAGACATTGGTTGATTCAAACAAGTCTCTCTTACCAATCATATGCTTACATATGCTTACTTAGCCAAAAAAGGGAAGGGGGTAGAGTTAAGGCTTCTGTAAACTATTATCAAGGAATTCTTGGTTAAGCACAGCCTATGGGCGGCGGGGAAAGGGGAGAAGGAAGACATAACTCAGTGGCTGGTTCTGACACTCTTTGACCTAACAGGGGCCAAGGACAAAAAAAGGGAGATGCTATTTGCACCCTGCCCCCAGCCTCATGGCCCTGTGGTTAGCACAAGGGGCTTATCTTTTGTTGCAATATTTCTTGTTGCTCAGGGCTGAAACCTGCCAGTAGTCACGTATACAGTTCAGTGGAGATTTCCACAGAGGCAGAAACTATGGTTGGTGGCATCCATGTTGTGCAGGCTATAGCAGTCTCCCACAGGGAGTCACCAGAAAGATGATCAGAGGTAGAACATTTGGGTTCTGAGGGATGATAATATCTATTACCCATGGATGCTAAAAATAAAAGAGTTTGAAGCCAAGCATGACAGACAGGGGCACACTTCCTTATTCTTGACAGTATTTGGGAAGGAAAACTTGAGATTCTGTCAAATTGGCTATATATTTCATTGAGTATACATATGTTAAAAATTCAGAAAAGCAAAGTTAAAGTAGAGTTCTTCATGCTGGTCCTCACTCAGATTTAATGCCTAATTTAAATACAGTTTCAATCCCATCCAAAAATGTTATCTTTTATCTGTCAATCCACCAGTCAGGAATTTCCTGGTCAGGACTTGTGATCTAATCTCCATAAAATTTTCTCTGCCTGCCTTCTTTTGAGAAAATGTGGCTTTGCTTAAAATTAGCTTTCTTTTATTTTACTAATAACCTTCCTACCATCATTCTAAATGTGAAAGCCTTTTTTTCTGTGCAATTTTTTTGTAAAGCCTTTCCAACTGAGACTAGACTATTAATGAATTCGTTAATTAAGTCAACTGGATTACTAAGTTTATTCTGATATAAGTTTAAAATTATATTTGCTAGGTGATAAAACCATTTGGCAGTAGTATAAAATCATCTCATTGTTGTAATTCTTTCCTAGATTTGGAACTAAGCAGTTACTTTATTTTAATTTTTGTATAAAGTTCATGAGTACTACCAAACTTTGCCAATGAGGAATTAGTTTACAAAAATAATTTTGAAGTCTTCTTTAATGAACCTGACATATTCCATGTGAGATCAATGGGATTCTTATTTCACTAAGTTCTTTCTTGTTTTTATTGTTGTTGCTATATTTTTTAATCCCCATTGCTCTTTAAAGTGTTAGTCTCTTCACCCAAATAATGGTGATCCTACTCAACTATTCCTCTTCCTGATCTGACTAAAAACTTGCTGCTTCAAATTAAACTCTCTAAATTATATTATCTTTCTTAAGATGCTTATCCCTTTAAAATTTAGAGAAAAACTGGGTCTGATGAATTTATTAGAGGTACTACTTGCTATATATCCACAGTTTACTCTCTGTTTTCTGATGCTGTCATTTTCTAGTGCATAGAAGCATGACCTATGGTGGGAATTCTGTTATGAATTATCAACTCAAAATATGTAAAGGAGAGCTAAGATTTTTAAACAATAGAAATAACCCTTCACATTTATATAATGTTATTTTTCAAAATAGTTCACCTACCATCTGATTACTTATAGAAATTGAATAGGTAGGGGCCCAGGAGATAGCATGGAGGTAAGGCGTTTTTGCCTTTCATGAAAAAGGTCATCGGTTCAAATCCCGGTGCCCCATATGGTCCCCCGTGCCTGCCAGGAGCAATTTCTGAGCATGGAGCCAGGAGGAACCCCTGAGCACTGCCGGGTGTGACCCAAAAACCAAAAAAAAAAAAAAGGTTTAATAAAAAAAAAAAGAAATTGAATAGGTAATTGTGGAAGGCAGGGATTTTAATTTTGTTCACTTTTTAGCCCTTCAATTCTGAGCTAGCTTAGAAACCCCAAAATACAACCTCATATGGTTTGTTCTGTCAATCTCACTACCTTCCATACCACTCTAGAATCTTCATGTTGACATAACATGCTATAGGAAAATATTAGTTGAATTTTTTTATCTAGCAAGTTTTTCCTATTCACCATAGTCACTTCTTCATTCAATATTAAGGAAAGCACATCAGCCTCCTTGCTACCTAGTATACTGATCAAAATAAATCTGATAAAGTATTGGGGAGGAGTAAAAAATCTCATGTAGAACTTTTTTTGGTGGCAAAAACCTTTTACCTTCACACCCAAGTAAAAGCAATAGCAAATCTCTTTTACTTTCACATTCAAGTAAAAGCAATAGCAACACTTTATTCCTTCTTTAGATATATGAAGTTTGTTTTCTGCAACACACACTCTTGACATCTGGAATCTGGTATCTCATATCTCTGTTTTTTTATTTTGCCTAAAATTTAAACTTTGGATTTTTTTTCCTTAGGTTGAAAATCAGTACAAAGTCCTGGTCCTCATTTACACACACAAAAAGGAGGGAAAATACATTGAGTCTGTTAACAGAAGAAACCTTCTTTATCTTCTCTTAAACTTCTTTTCATTTTTGAATACCGTTATATAAGACCTTTGTCTTTGTTCATAATAATACCCCAGGGTATTTGTCACTAAATGCTGTTGGAAATTACAGTGCCATTTATCCACCTGGGTTCTAGACCTGCCAAATATTTATTGAATTTATGCCTTTTAAGTTGACCACTTCATCTCCCAATCTATTGCCACAGATGTCTGTATCTACTTTCTTATGTATTCTCCTTCTGTCCTCAGACACTTTTGAAATTTCTCAGGTTAGTCTCTTATTTAAAGAATGGTTTCCCTATTATATCCAAATGAGTCCAAGGGACACAAAAAGAATAACAGGGATAAAAAAGGACACTGTCTCACTAGTATGACCAGAACAATTAGTTGACAGTATCTGCCAAAGTCAATGTCGCAAATATCACTAGCATTCTGCAGGCAGTGAAGAGACTTAATTAAAATCTATAAATCCAAGTTTAAAAATATGTTTGAATTTATAAGACAAATAACTTCCCCCTTGCCCCTTTAAAAAACATTTTCTTTTAAGATATATCTGCTTGAACTAACTTGATTGAGTTAAAACTCCCTGAGAAAAGTTAATGATGGCTGCATAATTTAGAAAGACATGAACAGGATGCTTTTAAGAAATAGAAATATATACCTGAGCATAACTGAGGTAAATGACTTTATGAATGCTTGAGATTATTGACTGATCTTAAAACGAAAAAAAAAATAGATGCCAACATTTGAGCTTCCTTTGAACTTGCTACATTATTTGATCTGGATGTCTCAGGTTCTTTATCTTCCAAATGTATTTTAAAATAATTATATTGGAGAGCAGCTGTGAGAATTAAATGAGATGAATAAAAAGACTGTAGCATGAAGCATGGAATATAATCTGTGATCAAGAAAAGGTTCACCTTCCATCCCCTGGTGTTTTCCCTTTAAACTCCCTTTTTTTTTTCTCCTCTGAGTTTATCAAATTGTGCAGAAAACAGTCATGCTCCCACCTGGGAACACTCCCAGCATGATGACAGGAATGGAGGAGGAGGAATCAGAAGCTTCCAATTATCAAATCTCTATTAGCAAATAAAAGAGGTAAGAAGGAAGAAGATGTTAGCTTTGGGCTAAAACATAAAACATCTGAAATCAGGTAACCTGATGTTAACTGTGAAGTAGACTCTCTTCCTAAGCCTACCCTTCTACTCATTTCTTAATACCTAGAATATGTATTTTCAACTGTCAAAAACTGTTGTCCTACATTTCAGTAGCACTTAAATAAGCACAAATGGTTATATAAAGCTCACAAAAATAAAGGTCCAACTCAGAGTGCTGTTCACTCAGAGTATATTTAAGGAAACAGTTAATAAAAAATGAGAAACATTTGCATTTAAATGATTTATCTTTCCAGAGATTTAAAGGCATATAAAACAAGTCTACTTCTATGAATAAGAACCTGTTAGACATATTATAAATTAAAAATAAGATTGTCATGTCTGATTAAAATCTTTTATATAAATATTAGAGCACTCTTAATACTTATCTATGAGAACATAAATGACCAGATTCAAAGTGCTCTTGGGGCTAGGAATATATTTTAGTGAAACATGTGTTTAAGAGGTCTGACACCCAGGGTTAGATTCCTAATATGGTAAAATATAGGTTAAATGAACCCAACACATCAACAAGGAAGATACTTAACTAGCAAAAAAAAAAAAAAAAGCCTATAAAATTGTCCCATGTTATATGTTTCCAGGAAAATACAATCTAAGACAATGATATTCTACCTAGAATATTGAGATCAAATTGGAGGCATCTACATGACCAAATGCCATTGAATTCCTGCACAAACAGTAACTCCTATTTATTGCTGGCAAGAATTCAAAATGTCACAGTCATTTTAGAATATTGACGGTTTATTAAAAACTATTCACAATTTGATGACCTCTTTAGGCATGGTAACTTCTTGATATTTATTAGAAAAGTAAAAAACATAAAATATATGGTCTCCTGAGCGTTGCCAGGAATGATCCTTGAGTACAGAGTCAGGAGGAAGTCCAGAGCCCTGCAGGACTCCAAAGCAAAATCCAAACCAAGAAGCAAGTTAATAGATACATGGCATAGAAAACTCCTACATAGTTATTACAATGTGAAAGGAATCTGAAAGATTGCACACTGTACAATTTCAACTCTGATATTTTGGTAAAAACAAAACTCAGTAGTTGTTAGATATTGGGCTTAGGAAGAAAATATAGCAAAGAACAGAGGATTTTTAAGTTAATAAAATTATTCTGTGATATCAGTGTATGATATATATGTGCATGATAGGCACACTAATGTGCATTTCCAAGTCCATAAATCTATGCAACAGTAAATTCTATGCCAAGTATGTACTCTGGTTGGTTACATGTAATGAGTACTTGAGTGTGGATATGGAGAGTAAGAGAGATTGTACATGTATGATAGCAGGGAGTATGGAGAATTTCTGTACTATTTTTTTTTAGTATTTATTTTTAGTTATGAAACTAAAATTGCTCTATAAGCAAAATTGCTTGCCTAAACTAACCCTGGAGCCCATATTGGGACTCTTGAAGAAAAAGTAAGAAAAGGAAAGGGGAAAAGGTGACTGACTGATTTGATCTTGTTTTGATGTCCCTAAATGAAAGATCTAACCAATATTAAGGTGTTGGAATATACCTTATTTTACCCAAAACAATTGTCATTTTTGGTTTCTTTGCATCTGTTTGTTTACAACTTGGTTTTACCCAAAAAAAAAAATTGTCTTAGACGTAAACCTGACCTGGACAGGTTCAGGATAGCAGCCCCACTCAGGGGTTGTCTCTGTACTCAATAAAAATAGTAGTTCTGACATGCAGCAGGGGCTCCATACTAAACTGCCAGAGTTCACATGTTTCATTCTAAGCATGGTTTGGATTATTTCTGCATGACCCGGCTTTAGACTCATTCACCTGGGGTTGAAGATAAAGCACATGGGATGATTTTACATTAGGGCATATTTAGATATAAGTTATTTAAATAATATAGATAGCATCTTAGTGCATTTTAAATAGTTATTTTTCTTAAGATATTTGGGTATCATTTAGGCTTTGTAGATAAAATAATAATAATAATTTTTGGTTGCTTTCTTTGGACACTACTCTGTTTTGGTCCAAAGCAATTGTTCATGGATCTTCACTTAAAAATAATCCTGTTGAACTCAGGAGATCATAAGGGATGCAAGTGATCAGATCCAAGTTGGCAAAATGCAAGGCAAATGCCCTATCCACTATATTATTTCTCTGGATTCTAGAAATAATTTTAATTACTAAGTTTAATAATTACAGCAACATTATGTTCTTATTAGAAGTAGAAAAAATACAAGTCTATAACCTAATTATTTCATTATTTGTTTTAGTATATATTGCTGGGATCATTCATTTTAGGATAGATCAAAAGAAAACAATACATAGGAAAATATAAGATATGTGCGGATATATCTAAAAGTATTTTTGAAAAAATTTGATCATCTCTATTGACCATTGTTAGATAAGTATTAATTCCCCAACTTTAAACTGTACTACAAAGCAATAGTTATCAAAACAGCATGGTATTGGAATAAAAACAGACCCTCAGATCAGTGGAATAGATAAGTATTAAAATATCATAAACAAATAAATAAGCCGTATCTATTTTTCTTTCCTTTATTTGAAGTCTAGAAAAAATTTTTAACATTAAAGTTAAATTTGTCTTAATATGGAATGCTATTCTATATTTGTCCATTTATTCCAGGGAATTTCCCACTCTCCCATTCACAGGTGCTTACAAATGCTTAGAAATGTTGGGAACTCAATCCCAATGTGTTTTTTTTAAGTCTGCAGCTGTAGCAAATTTGCTTATTCATAGAGTTTTTTATTTTATTTTCCTCAATTTCTTTTACCTTCACTAAGGAATTGTCATCAGCATAAGAGCAGAATCTAGTAACACTCATATTAAAAGCAAAGCAATAATCATCCTGGAAAATATGTGAAGAGTAGTGAACAGATCACAATACGTTTAGTTTCTAATCTTTCTGCCAGTTGCTTAGCTGTATGGTATCCAGGATCTTTTTCTCAGCTAATATAAGGAGTGGGAAAAGGATCTCCAGATACCTTTTAAGGATTAGAAGTGAGTTATACAAAATGTCCACAATCAATATTTCAAAATAATGATACCAGCAATGATGATGATGATTATTAATAGATAAATAGATGATAGATAGATGATAGATTGATAGATGGATGGATAGATAGATAGATAGATAGATAGATAGATAGATAGATAGAAAGGTAGGTAGATAGGTAGCTAAGTAGGTAAAGTAGGTAGATAGACAAAATTAAAGAAGGGTAAAATTTTTATTTTAGATTTTAGTATTTAACCAGTTTAACTAAAATTACAGATAATTCATTTCTTCCTCTCCTAGACATTTCAAGTGAGGGTATTGTTCTTTAGTATGGAGTTTGAAATCATGATTGTTTTATAATCTAGCATAATTTTTAATTTTAGTAATATTCATCTAACCTGTTTTTCTTTTTTTCTCTCTCTCTTTTGTGCCACACACAGCAGTGTTCAGGGGTCACTCCTTTCTCTGTGCTCAGAAATCGCTCCTGGCAGGCTCAGGGGACTATATGGATTTCTGGGGAGCAAACCTGGTTCGGCTATGTGTAAGACAAGTGCCCCTTTCCCCTTGTGCTATGGCTCCATCCCCTAACCTTTTTTCCTTTCGAGCATCCAACAGTTGTTTCTCCTTTTTCCAAATAATGGCTCCCTGCCTGACTTATTGAAGTGAAGAGAAATCACTGAACTGTTTCTGAAATTTTAGTTTTACTAAGTTTATTAATATACCATGATTTTCATTGCAATATTAAACTTCTGTTTCTATAAAATAGATACTTTGATGTCCTTAAGCATTTTTTTTGCTTACATTTTGTCCTATAGAAAATTCATTTATTTATATTGTCTTTGACCTTTTTTTTTTTAAAGCATATCCTGTGGTACTCAGGACTGACTCCTGTTTTTGTACTCATGGATCACTTCTGGAGAAACTTGGGGGACAAAGTTGTGTGTTGGGCATAAAATCTGGTCAGTCTTGTGCAAGATAAATGCCTTATCTGTTCTATCTACTGTACAATAATTTCAGTTCTAATTTTCTTTTATCTGTTCCCAGTTTCTCTCCTACCCTTTCTACCTGCCACCTACTTTCATAGCAGACATTCCCGTCCCCCTCTCTTTCTATCTCTCTCTTTCCTTCAAGCACTGTGGTTTGTAAAATTGTTACTGAAGAGGTATTATGCATATCACATTACCTTTTTCAGCACCCAGTTTTTGTCTAGAGTGATCATTTCCAACTTTTTTTTTTTGGTCATAGTATCCCTTCTCTGACTTAACTGCTCTAACCCATTCTTTGTAGCAAGCTTCTTACGATGTACAAGAGTTCCCGGCCTTTGTCTCTATAATCTTTGGGAATTATAATCATGTGGTATTTGTTGTTGTTTGTTTTGTTTTTGGGCCACACCTGTTGACTCTCAGGGGTTACTCTTGGAGGTTATGCGCTCAGAAATCACTCCTGACTTGGGGGATCGCATGGGACTCCGGAGGATCCAACTGCGGTCAGTACTAGGCTAGTGCGGGCAAGGCAGACTCCTTACCCCTTGATTCACCGCACTGGCCCCATCATCTGTTATTTTAAATAAAAAATGAATGAGTCCTACTGTTGGTAGGCTGAAGGTGAGACCTTTCTGGGCTTGACCCGGCTCCTGCAGCCCCTTTGACCTGACAGATCTGAACGTTGCAAGATTAGGGCAGAGAGATTCACAAGTCAGCCAGATTTATTTCACGGTCCAAACCTATTAACATACACATTTCCTCACATGGCTTCTATGCTAAACCTTTTCCTAGTAGCCACTTCTCTGCTCCTTCTCTGGCTCTCTCAGCATGTCTCCCTTTCAGCTGCTTTTCCCAGGCTTCCTTGCTGACTAACTCCCTTTGCTGAAGCTACTGCTGCTGCTTCTTCGCTGATGCTGAATCTCATGCTGAATCTCTTCGTTGAATCTCTCCGCTGATTCTTGCTTCTGCCAAACTTCTCTAACTTTCCTTTTTATCTCTTCTCTCCCCCAAGCAGCCTCCTCTACCAGTCCATTCCAGGTGAGGGCAGTTCTGATCACTCAGGTAGGATAAATAAGAAGTTGTGGGAGGAGATACCCACATTCTCCACCTTTTTTGTATTATTACAGAATCATTATTGATAAGTCTAGAACATTCAAGTTTCTTTTCATAAGGTTCAATAAACAAAATCACAAGAACTTTTTCTGCAGATAATACAGTTTGAAAATAAGCTGCTATGTAGATACACAATATAATATAGCAATTGAGAAACTTTCTCCTACTGTAATCTCTTCACCCTATTTTCATCGGTCACTATATTGCTGGTTAAATTGTGTTCTATACGGGTTTTACTATTTTGTTCTAAGCCCCATGCAAACAAAAAATTTTGTATCTAACTTTATTGCTTTAATATTTGTTTGCTCAATTCTGGGGAAATGCATGTTAGGGTTTCAAAAGTTCTCAGCTATCCTAGTATGTTTCTCAATTGCTATGTTATATTGAGTATCTTACTTAGCAACTTATTTTCAAACTGTATTATCTGCAGAAATGTACTTGGGATTTTGTTTAGAGAAGTTTTTAGAGGAGATTTTGTTTAGAAGCCATGTGAGGAAATGTGTCTGTTAGGTTGGGATCGTGAAGTAAAGCTGGAACTCCTGGAACTTCATTCAACTGCTTTTGTGAATCTGTCCGCCCTTTCCCTGCAAGCTTCATACCTGCCAGTCCATAGGGGCTGTGGGAGCCAGGCAGAGCTGAGAAAGGCCTCACCATTCCCCTACCAAAACTAGTGCTACTTTATTTATATTAAAAACAATAATCATGCTATCATTTTTCTTTTGTGCTATTTTATTTTTTAATAATTATCTTTATTTAAACACTGTGATTACAAATATGATTTTAGTTGTATGATTATAGTCATATAAAGAACACCCCCCTTCACCAGTGCAACAATCCCACCACCAATTTCCCAGATCTCCCTCCTCCTCACCCCGCACACCTGTACTTGAGACAGGCTTTCCATTTCCCTCATTCATTCGCATTGTTCTTTTGTACTATTTTAATAGCACACATATGAGTGTGATCTTTCTATTACACTTCCTCTGATTCATTTAACTAAAAAAGCAATAAATTGAGCATCTATATAACCCAACAATACTGCTTTAAAGAATATGTCCTAGATGGAGAGATAGCATGGCGGTAAGGCCTTTGCCTTTCATGCAGAAAGACTGTGGTTCAAATCCCTGCATCACATATGGTCCCCTGTGCCTGCCAGGGGCGATTTCTGAGCATAGAACCAGAAGTAACCCTTGAGGTTTTGGTGTGACCCAAAACCAAAAAAAAAAAAAAAAGAAAAGAAAAGAAAAAAAGAATATGCTCTAGAGTCTCTGTTCCCAAAAAAATATGAAGAAAAGACATGTCACATGTATGTTCATTGCAACACTATAAATAATAGCTAGAATCTGAAAGCAGTCCAAGTATTTAAAATTTTTATTTCCCAACTCCATATACATAAAGCAAGTACTCTACTATTTAAATTACATTAGTCACCATTTTTATTCTTCTTTTATCTTCTATACATGTTGAACCTAATATAAATAGATGTTCTTGGTATCAAATCAGCCTTCATTTTGATTCCATACAATGTATCATTTGTTGATGATTTGGTATATTTTATTTTACTTTTTAACTCTTATTTAATTTTTTCATAATATCTTTATTTAAGCGCCATTTTTACAAATATGTTAGTAGTTGGGTTTTAGTTATAGAAAAGAACACTTCCTTTCACCAGTACATTTCTACCATGACATTTTATTTAAGGTTCTCATAGAGAAAGTGTATATATTTATATAAAAAGAATTATGGTTAATAATTTCATTTGATCTTGTTATGGTTCCAGGAATCAAATCTTAGCTTTATACATGCAAAATAAGTTCTCTGATCATTAATCTACAATTTATTTTTATGACTGATTTATATTACCCATCAGGTCATTTCTTATATTATTAAAATAATAGTTCTCAAATTGTGATTTTTGCTACCAGATGTCCTTAATTATCTTAGATATTTTGTTTTTTTGTTTCTACCAAAGCTGCTAGAAAGAGGCGTTCAACCAGAATCTGGTGGACAGAGAGCAAATATACACTCAAAATCATATAATGCACCTAACAAGCCCCTGTAAATAAATAGATATTTATCTACTATAAGAATGATACCTTCCTTCTGAGCGAATAGCCAGGAGTAACCCCTGAGCGTCACCGGGTGTGGCCCAAAAACAAACAAACAAAAAAAAAAGAATGGTACCTTCCTTGAGAAATTTTTCCTTAAAGTTGATTATATCAGATCTATACTGCACACACACACACACACACACACACACACATACACACACACAAAAGGTTATAGCTCTGGTGTACACTCAGGATCAGCCCACATAAAAGCTATGTTGCTATATTTCTTTATAAAAACTGTGATGTGGGGACCAGTGAGTTGGTGCTAAAGGTAAGGTGTCTACCTTGCAAGCGCCAGCCAAGAAAGGATCGTGGTTCAATTCCCCGGCATCCCATATGGTCCCCCCAAGCCAGCGGCAATTTCTGAGTAACCCCTGAGCATCAAATGGGTGTGCCTGAAAAACAAAATAAACAAAAAACTGTGATGTGGACAGAGAGCTATAGTTTCTGAAACCACTTGGCCCCTGAGTCCCATCCACTTTTTTTAAATATAATAATTTTTATTGTGACCAAAGTGTGAACAACAAATCTTTCATAGTAGTATTTAAGATACAGACCCATTCACTTTTTTATTTCTTTTTTCTATTTGTAGAGAGATATATGATTCAGAGAAAAATAATCCAAGTTCTAAGGTTCTATGTAAAAGATGGGAGCTCCTATCTAGAAGATGTAAATAAAATTAAAAGGAAGAAACAAAACAAAAGGGGAATCAGGTGTGGCAATATTGTTTTCTTTTGCATAGGCTCAGTAAACACTGGAGAAATTAGGAAATAAATTTCCTTGGCCTAAGAGATACTGTGACTTGACTCATGAAGCATATTGTATTCAGACTAACTACAGACTCTGGGTATGTTGGTTGTCCTACCCCAAGGTCTTTCTTTATGGTCCCAGGAGAAGTTCTATTCAGTTGCCATTGTCATAGTCAGTCTTCTGTAATTAGAAATTTTAGTTTTGCACAGATCTGAGGATGAAACCTAGGACAAAGTTTTTGTGGTCTCAGAAAAAATTCTGCTCATTCACAGTTAACATAATCATTCTTCTGCAAATGAAGATCTTTGTGTGTGTGTGTGTGTGTGTGTGTGTGTGTGTGTGTGTGTGTGTGTGTGTGTGGTTTTTTGTTTTGGTTTGTTATACTTTTTTTTCGTTTTTGATATTTGGGCCACACCCTGTGACGCTCAGGGATTACTCCAAGCTATGCACTTAGAAATCGCTCCTGGCTTGGGGGGGTGGGCATATGGGACATGGGGGAATATAACTAAGGTCCATCCTGGTTCAGCTGCATGCAAGGCAAATTTTCCTACTGCTGTGCCATGGCTCTGACCCCTGAGAGGTCTTTGTTTTTGCACAGATCTTAGGATGTAGTGTTTTCCGATTTCATCTCACTGCTGGGTGGTGAGGTAGGGCAACCTGCCCTTAGATAAAGTTGTTGTTATTTCCTCATCATCAGAGTTTGACATACTTTTTGAAATAACATAGATTAATATGACTGAAAGTTTTTGCTTCTGTCTGGTCCTCCTCCTTTCCTCAATCCTTCTTCACTAATTATAATAATTTTACCTAAGCTGTGAAACAGAAATTTCTATATGAAAAGGCCTTCATTAGCTGTTGATTATTTTATGAAAAAACTTTATAGTAAATTCTTTAATAATATTAACTAGGTACCATGACAAAAATCCCTATGATGAGATTCTAACAAAATCTTCACATGACAATTTGAGATAATGAAAAACTAGATAAGTTGTCTAAAAGTATATAGTTAGGAAATCATCTGGGAAGTCTGAGTCAAGTTACATATGTTCTATCACTTCTTAGGCTCTCTTGCTTTTCCTAGCAATATCCTAGCTAATGAGATTAAATTTACATTTATTATTGGGAGCTAAAAGAATAAATTTTTGGTTATGATTCATTATAGCATTCATCTCTTCATTTTAAATCAAATGTAACAGTGGCTTGCAGAAACTGTAGAATCACTATTTCTGAAACAAATAATCAGGGGTGATAAGTTCAATGGCTTAGAAGACTTATTGTTTCATTTCAATTTTTAATTAGTATAAAGCATAAACATTACATTTTTTTTGGTAAAGCACATTTTAGTTAGAGTGATAGTACAGTAAGTAGGAAACTTTTATTCAGTCAACCTGACATTGATCCCTGGCACCCATATGACCCCTGAACTTGCTAGGAGTAATTTGTGAGCACAGAGCCAGGAGTAAGCACTAAACATTATAGCTTCCACTCCTACCCCATTTAATTACAGTACCAACTCAAAGTATAATAGCTGCTATTGTATCTTTTTTTAGTTTTTGTGTTTGTGCATTTTTGTTTGTTTGTTTGTTTGTTTAGGGGAGGCACACCTGACAGTGGTCAGGGATTACTCTTGGCTCTTCACTCAGGAATCACTCCAAGCTGATTAAGGGAACTATGTATTATCCTGAGGGTCTAACCCAGGTCAGCTATGTGCAAGGCAAGCACCCTATCCGCTGTACTATTGCTCCAGAACCTATTACATCATGCTTAAAGACTTTATTATGTACCAGCTGCCATTTAATTCTAAATATATGAAATGGAAAACATTATTTTATCTATTTTGATGATGGGGAATTTATAATTATATGATGACACTGAACTGAATTGTCCAACTTAAAATTGGGGAAGCAGATTCAGTTTAGATATTCATGCCTACAGACACTATGAAGTTCTTCACAGAGAAAAAGGTCATGCATTTTCTGAACACATGTCCTCCTCATAACTTGAAATTCTTAAAAAAAAAAACCCAGTAGATAATTGGGTTAGAGAGAATTCTAAATGATATACTTAAGAGTAATTTTTTTAAATAGTAAATAGGTCATTGATATTGGGGTTGGGGGACAAATTCAGTGTTAGATTGAACTAAGGGCCTTGACAATACTAGGCATGTATTGTCATGTATGTTACAACTTACCATATCTCTCTAGTTTTTGGTAGCAATTTAAAAGGCATTTGGGCAGGTCATAGGTTTGTTAGAAGGAGGATCGTATACATAAGGTATCCTCTTCTGAAGTCTTTGCAAAAACCTCTATTCTTTTCTATACCAACCCTGTAATTGAATGAGTGTAATCCCTTAATGTGATAAAAATTTCTCAAATTATTTACAAATTATTTATTACTTTATACAATAAAATGAACACCTATTCATTGGTGAGTGTCTAAATACCTGTTAAAGTAGGCTATCAAAAAGCGACTCCACTTTTCAAACAGGTACTGGAGGTGATGCTAGAAACTTTTGTCCAAAATGAGATTTTCAGAGCTGGGGAGTATTTGGGGCTAAAGCATCAAGATTGAAAGCTATATTCATCTGAGATGAAAGAGGAGGAGTTCAAAAATGTACTTGGAAGAAAATGCTTGAACATAAGAGGAACCAAGAAATTTGCCAAGAATAGAAATTTTTAAACACATTTTTAAAATCAGAGGCGGGGAAATGGTTTGACTATTTTAAGCACTCTTCCTTTAAAAGCTCTGATTTTAGAATACTATTTGCAAACTTGACTTCTGATAACATATACCCACTCTTACATCCTGCCTTATCTTTATGACTTAAATAATATATATGTGATATATGTATATATTATATACTATAATATACTATTATGTATTGTATTATATATTATATATATTGCCCTGGAGGTAGATCACCTCCCAGTGTTCAGAAAGTCAGGGGCCATTTCTGAAAATTCTCAGGGTCCTAAATATGGATGTCTCACTAGGCAGTGCTTAGGTATCTCTAGGACTATATCCAGTGATACTATTATGTATAATATATAACATATAATATATGAAATATAATAATATAATATAATATATCATATCATATAAATTATGTGGTACTGAGGATCTAACTGGGCTGGGTACATGCGAGGACAATTCTTTTTATAAGGAAGCATTGACTTTGGAAGATATTCTTTCTCTTAGAAAGCAACAGTTGGGAAACCTAGACAGACATTAAGCTGCTTACAATGTTGTTCACATTATACACATCAATTTTAAGTGGTTACTTTCTCATTGTTTATTATGTGCTCCATGCTTTTGCAAGAAGCTTAGCCTCAGATATTTTTCTTAACTTTGGTGCCTGAGTTTTGGAAATGTGACTTTGCATTAAAGGAGGTTTTCCATTTAATTAAAGAATGAATTCCAGAGCTTGACTACTAATTAAAACCCAACATTTGTTTAACATGGATGGGTTAATCATTATAGGGAAATCTTTCTTTTCACTCTGTGATTTAGTGGCTGTTTAATTTTGTACTCTTAATACTGTAATTAATTTATGTTATTGTATTTGATTTTCTGTCTTATTTTTGAAAGTGATAAAGTAAAAGATGATATTTTTATTAAAATAATGCACTTAGCATGACTACTACTCTGCCTAATCAGCCAATAGTCACATATTTGTTTCCACCAAACCAATCTGTGCCTGAAGTGTCTTTTTCTTTTTCTTTCTCAACTACTTTTCACTTTTGGTACTGATCAGTATTGAATGGAGTGAATTTGCCTCAATTTGTCAAGGATCTTTTTTACTTTTGGGATATATCATGAAAATGTAGAAATTTAAAACATAAAACATATTATCTTCATTGGACTCACTGTTTTCTGGAAGAGAAAAGCACTTAAAGAATGAGTGAAATAAAATAATAATTAAAAAAGAAAACTATGTTTTATAATAAAAGCATGAGTTGGTATATGAGTGCAGTCAAGAAGCAGTAGAAATTATCTAACATTTGAAACAGTGTTAGCACAGTGGGTAGCACATTTGCAATGCATGCGGCTGATCTGGATTCTATCCAGGCATCACATATGGTCCCCAAAACTTGCCAGGAGGAATTTCTGAGTGCAGAGCCACTAGTAACCCCTGAGTACCATAGCTTATGGCTAAAAAAAAATACCTAAAATGTGTATCACAGCCAAGTTTCCTTAATTTGTATTCTACCCCTTTGTGGGTAGAATTTAGCTATATAACTCGTCTATTAATAAGTTGTATGTATACATATTAGTGGTTAATAATTTATTTGTAATTGTATCCCATAGAAGAAAATATTAAAACATACTATCTCTTATAACTAATCCCAAACATTTCAGCTCAGTTATTTTGTACCTTCTGGGCCCAGAAGTTAAGTCAATGTTTGCATGCGGATGAAATAGTGATAGCAACAGATGCTGCCAGAAATCTGTGCCTTGCATGATCAGTTCATAAAATGAGCTTGCTCTAAAAACAATACTAGTATATCATATATGGAACATAATTTTCAGTTTTGTAGTTTTGTTGTTGTTATGCTGTACCTTTTGAAGTATAATTTTGAAGGGGGAGTATAAAAATGTATTCCTTCCATGACAAATTATCATACCAATGCATGTTTAAATTGTGCCAACCAGAATAATACCTGACTTCTACTTTTTCTTCCATCCAGTCAAGTAATTTTCTCTCTGGGAGTCAAGCAGACATATAAGGAAAACTATTTGTCTAAATGTCAGCCTTATAGCAGTACTCAGAGCATATAAATGTTCTCTTAACAGTCTTATGGCATACAATGTATAACATGTTAATCATGCAAAAATAATTTTAATTACCCCACACACTCATTATAAAGTTTTTCCTGAAGAAAACTGTAAATAATTTTGGGTGATGGGGAATACCCAAAAGTTTCAGGAATTACTCCTATTTCTGAACTCAGGAATCTTTCTTGATGGAGTATGGGGAACCATCTGGTATGCTGGAGATTGAACCAGGAATAGAAGCACGCAAGGTAAGTACCAGAAATATTACCTAAGTATATACTTAATCATGAATCTTCCTAAATCTGATTTCACTCAATTAAGTAATACTGTGCTTCCCCAATGATTCCTGTAATAAAAATATTGAGAAATATTCTCAAAGTCTAAGGAAATGTGGTGAACTAGGTCAACCAATCACTCAATGGATGGATATACATAGCTGTTTTTACTCTACTTTACAAAAATATATAAGAATATATTAATTTTAGTCACTTAATGATAGCATAAATATAAAAAATAAAGCAATTGGGGCCCGGGAGATAGCATGGAGGTAAGGCTTTTGCCTTTCATGCAAAAGGTCATCGGTTCGAATCCCGGTGCCCCATATGGTCCCCCGTGCCTGCCAGGAGCAATTTCTGAGCATGGAGCCAGGAGTAACTCCTGAACACTACCGGGTGTGGCCCAAAAACCAAAAATAAATAAAAATAAATAAAAATAAAGCAATAAAATAAAGCAATACATAGTATATTTGTTATTATTTGAAAACTAGTAAAAGAAAATATTACACAAACAATAAGTATACTGTGAAATAAAACATTATCAAAATGTTACTCATTCCAAATTCATACAGTACTTTATCCACATATTCACCCACGTGGTATTTATAAGTTGCTTTATGTCATAACAAATAGATATTGAAATTACAGTAAAGAGGATAAAACAAACCTTATAGGTATGGCACATACCCTTAATTAACTTTAACTGTAAAGTATAAACGAGATTTTAATATCCTTGCTTCTGAGTTTTTGTCTTTTTTTATAACATATATTGATTTTATAGTGAAAAATCACTATGAAAAAATGAAACCAAATATATTAGGTAAGTATCACGAATCTTCCTAAATCTGATTTTGAGCATGGATAAGTAATACTCTGTAGATATAACTGTGTCCATTAGCATTGAACAATAAATTTTGTTGTCAATTGAAGTCCCAGAGGAAACTTCCTGGCAGTATCTAATGACCTATACTGAGTTCTTTCCAAGGTGATTGCAGATCTATAGCTTAGCTCTTTGGAAAAACTTAGCAGAAGCTAAAAATCCAAGTCATAAAAGCTATTGGCCTATACTAACAACACTTACTAACATTTTTATTTCACTGATACCAAACTTCACAAAAACAAATTTTTATCAGTCATTAAGACCCATCAAATGCAGTTTCACCAATTTTCTCTACTGAGTCAACCTATTTCACTATAATTTAGTAAATATCATACCTTTATTAATTTAAAATTAGTTTAAAATCCTGTCTCTAACCTGTTCCACCTCCATTGTAGTCTTCTATAAAGAATGCCTGGGCAGCATGTAGCTACTTGAAACTGTTCACCGAACTTTCCTATAGATACCAAATCTTTAGAGTAAGAACATCCATAGATTTTACTCTATTCATTGGAAAGATTTGAAGATTATCTTTCCCACTGTGTAACACTCAGTACACAGTATTAGTTAAATATCAGGCTGCACTGCTGCTCTGGTCCCTCTCCAATTATTTTTTTAAAATTTTTATTGTGGTCGAAGTGAATTACAATTCTCTCGCAGTAATATTTGAGGCAAATAGTGACAATAAGTGAGGGGCATTCCCACCACTAACTAGTGTTGTCCTCCCTTCACTCCTATTCCCAGCATGCATCCCACATCTCCCTCCTTTACCCCTGTAATACTAGTGAAACTGTGCCCCCCCTTCTTATTCAGCTTGTTATATATATTTTTAATTTTTTTGTTGTTTTTGTTTTTGTTTTTTTTTTTGCTGTTGTTTTTTGGGCCACACCCAGTGACGCTCAGGGGTTACTCCTGGCTATGCGCTCAGAAGTCGCTCCTGGTTTAGTGGACCATATGGGAAACCGAGGAATCGAACCATGGTCCATCCTAGGCTAGTGCAGGCAAGACAGGCACCTTATCTCCAGCGCCACCACCCGGTCCCGCTTGTTATATTTTTTAAAAGATCTGCAAATATTTGTATTCACTCCATTAGGAATGGTCTTTTTCTGTGTTTGGCAATGTGACTTGATCATGGATTTTTTTTTCCCCTCAAGGAGGGATTTTTGAGTTGGTGAAATAATGGCAATGCAATATGATTAGGCCTATCCTAGGAAGTTGTGAGAAACATCAAAGAATAATTTTGGTCTGGAGATTGTCTAGATCTGACAAACATGGAGATTTTATAGATCTATTCCCAGTCTGTTCACCCATTGCCTGCTTGTGCGAGACTTCCTATTTTCAAATCCAAAAGTGGAGCTAGACAGTGAAGAATGGGAGTAAACCAAGTTAAAATAACCCGAAGTTTTACTGTACTTGCTGAAGTTCAGTCAGATATCATAGACATATGTTCCTCAGGAGAGTTGCAATTTTTTCTTTTAAAAAAATTAATTTATTTTATTAAAATCATTATGATTTACAAAGTCCCTCATAATTGGGTTTCAGACATACAATAAATTAGGACCAATCCCATTACTAGTATCTTCCTCTCTCGACCATGTCTCCAGAGTGCATCCCAAACACCACTCTTTACCCTCCAGCCTGATAGTATAACAATATAACATTTTAAGTTTAGATTATTAGAGTTTGGGTCTCTTGATTCTTTGTTGTTGACTTTGGCTTGGATATTTGGTTCTGTCCTTTTTTTCCCCCAACAATGCACATATATCGCTTGGCCCTGGTCTTCATCCTTTCATATTCATATTTCATATTCTCATTCACTCAGTTTCTTTACTTAACCATATACAGTGGGGTCAAGGGTGTTCGAGACAACTTTCATTTAGACCATTGCATTTCTTCATGCAGTTATTCTAAATACAACATATAAGTGATATCATTCTGTATTTGTGCTTTTTATGGCTTGTTTCATTTAATATCTTCCAATTCCATCCATGTTGCTGAACATTGCATGATTGAATCAACTATTGATTGCATCAATAGTCCTTACAGCTATTCCATTGTACATTTATATATACACACATACATATGTATATTACTACATCTTTATGGTCCATTCATCTGTTGTTGGACGTTTAGGTTGATTCCAAGTTTGTAGCTATTGTACTGAGAGCTTCAATAATAGTGTTGTGCATATTTCCTTTTGAAATAATGTTTTTATATTAATGATAAATATACTTTGTGTATTTCTTGGTCATATGGCAGCTCAATTTTGAGTTTACTGAGAACCCTCATAATGTTTTCCATAGGTGTTGGACCAAGTGGCATTCTCACCAGCATCGGATGACAGTTCTTTTCTTACCACATTCCAACCAACATATTGTTCCTATTATATATTTTTTCATTATGATATTTTTATCTTTATTGGTGTAAGATGATATTTCATTGTTGTCTTGATTTGAATTTCCCTAATGGTAAGTGATGATGACCATTTTTTCATGTGTCTGTTGTCCTCTGAGAAGTGTTTGTTGATTTCCTTTTCTCATTTTTAATGGGGTTTATAGGTTTTGTGGAGTTAACCTTGTGAGCAATTTGTAGATCCTAGATATCAAACCTTTATCTTTAAGTATTGAATGCAAAAATTTTCTCCCTTTGAGTTAACTGTCTTCTAATGTCTTCTAATTTTAGTTCATGTTTCTTTGGTCATACAGAAACTTTTTAGTTTGATATAGTTCCATTTGTTCAGATTTGATACTATAGCCCTTGCTATTGTCATTCTATCATTGAATATTACTTTGAGATCTAAATATTGGAGTGTTCTGTCTATGTTTTCCTCAATGAACTTAATGGACTTGAGTCTAAACTCAAGGCCTTTAATCCATTTTGAATTAACTTTTGTGTAAGGTATGAGATATGGATTGATCTTTTATTTCTTACACATGGTTATCCAATTATACCAACACTATTTCTTGAAGAGATTTTATTAAAATAAGTTGAAAATTATGAAGGACTTTGTAAATGGATTTTAGTATAAGCTGTCTTATTCCAATTCAAGTCTTGACTCTTTTTTCAAAAATCAATTGACCATATAGTCAGAAGTTTGTAACTGGATATATTATTCTGGTGCATTGGTCTGAATGTAAATCTTTGTTCCAGAACTGTGCTGTTTTGATCTATATGACATTGTAATAGAGCTTCAAGTCAGGTACTGAGATGCCTTCCAGTTTCTTGTTTTCTTTTATTTTTTGTTATGCTTATTCAGGCAGTATATTTTAATATTTTTTCTTTCAAGAAATCACATTATATATGATACAGATAGACAAATTATGTTTTTGAACTATTACAATTAACTCATTATTTGCCCATTACAATTTATGGAAAATAATTAAATTAAAAAAAGATACGTTATAAGTCAAACAATTATATGGAGTAAAGTAATAAAATGTATTTTGTTTAGGTGAATATACATGTTCTAACTTCATACATTAGAAGCTTACTATATAATATAAACTTAATTCACAGAAAGTTGTCAAATGGAGCATTATTATTTTCAACTTATTTTCTGGAATCTTTAGAAAGACTAGTGATATAAAAATTACTGTTTTTACAGAATCGATACCCAATCTACAATACAAAAAGCTGTACAAGGAGGGAATAGTTGCACTAGTGTTATGGAGGTAAAGGAGGAAGATGTGAGATGCATGCTAGGAACAGGGGTGGAGGGAGGACAACACTGGTGGTGGGAATTCCCCTTACTTATTGTTACTATGTGCCACAAATATTACTGTGAGAGAATTGTAATTCACTTCACCACAATAAAAATTAAAAAAAATTACTGTCTTTATATTCATAAAGTATTCAGTTTCTTGTTTTTCAGTAATATTATTATTGCTAATATTTTGTTACTATTATTTTGAGAAATCAGAATGCATTTATTGCTGGGGGGGTTGAACTTGTAAAGACAGAATGAAAATCTTTATATTATGTTCCTTCAGTATTTTCAACAAAAGTGCTGTCAAAATTATTCAACTTTTTCAGACTGTAGAAAATAAGCAAAGAAAAAACATTAAATTCAGAGAGCATCTGAAAAAAATCCAACACCCATTCATAATTAAAACCCCCAGCAAAAATAGGTGTGGAAAGCCCTTCCTCAAGATAGGAACAGCTATCTATAAAAATCCCCAACCAACATTAGTCTTAATGGCAGAAGACTGAAAGCATTCCCACTAAGCTCAGGCACTAGGCAAAGATGCCCTAATACAGCCATATTACTAAATTCAAAGAATTTATACTTTATATTTCTATGGAGTTATTTTGATGCTTTAAGATTTTCAAATATTATGTTTATTGGCATTTTATTGCAGATAACAACAGGTAGCTACCATTTTATGTCATAAAACATTAATACTCTACTTTCAACTAATTCCAATACTATCACCACCTTTAAGTATAGCTCATTAGATAAACAATTAAGAGATTTTGTTCCTCTGACTACACTACTGTAATCACTATAAGTATCTCTCAGAGACACAGAAGTGCTCTAAGTATTTTAGGATAAGCTATCTTTAAAAAGGAGTTGGAAATTACACTTGTAGAAAGAGAATTAATGGTATAGAAAAGGAGAGTTGGAAGGTAATAAAACTAAATAATGTTCTATGCATTTCTCTGAAATCATAGGTAGATTTGGAGATATAAGTTTTCAGGAAGGGAGTGTGAGATGTCATATATGAGATCAAGAACCATAGTTATTATCATAAATTTTGTATAGGTACCTTTTGGAAATGAGCTAGCTTTCTCTGGAGTGCAGCTTGGAGATACTGTTGATACACAAGGTTAAGATTAGCAATCAAGAAGAGCAGTCTGACTTGAAAAAAATGAGGCAGAGAGAATACATACACGTATGTGACATTTTGTGGGAGACTTTACAGTGCTATGACATCTACTTTATTATTTACATTGAAATGCTACATAGAAATAATCAAACACCAGCAACTTAGAATCATATGTGGTAGGGAGTTTACGCAAGCCTAGCTCTTAGATGAGCCAAGTTGACAATATAGATTATAAGCCTAGTTTCAATTGGAAAGAAACAGAGTAAACAATATCTAGTTTGGGGGTGGCTTTTTTCAGTGTTTATTTTTATTTATTTTTTTCTGTTAACTTTCCAAACTCTTTGTATAAGTATTTCATTCAAGAATGCAGCTATATTTTCTAACCTAGACTAAACTCTTTGCCTCTAGACCTGACCATGGTCTTCCTTGACCATCTCACCTATAGGAACCCTCTTACCCAGTGTAGTTTTATCTACTACATTCATTAGATTTGTTTTTCATTGCATTATTTTTTATAGGTACAATATTTATCTGTCTATTTTTTAAAATGTAGATAATGTCAATTTTTAATCGTTAAGTATTATTCTGTAATAATGATGGTTTCACTTTCTGCTTTTATATAAAGCATCAAAGACATATTTCCCATGTAGAAGTATACCCTTTTTAATTATTGGAGAACCAAAATAATTTAAGAACAAAATAAATTTCTGACCATACCCAGAAATACTTGGAACATATTTTTGGTTCTAAGCTAAGGGACTACTGTGGAGAGGTCAGGGAAATATATTGAATGCCTGAATATTGAACCAGGATCAGTTGGGTGCAAGGCACATGCCTTACCTGCTATACGCCTAATATTGAACCAGGATCAGCTGGGTGCAAGGCACATACCTCTACCTGCTACAGGGCAGCAGTCTCCTAGTGCAATTTTTCTTTGCTTTTTTAAATTTTCTTGTTTGTTGTATGTCTCTCAAGTAGAGATATAATAAATGCACATTTTAAAATAAGTCCTTAGAACTTTATTTATTTATTTACTTATTTGCTTTGGTGGTTCTAATAATTGAATCACACATACAAATTCTCTACTATTAACTTATATTAACCTACATACCATCTCTGTCCAATATTTTAAAATAATGCATGGCATTTAGTGAAAACATTGCAAATGTATGCTTTATGATTTTAATAAAATATGAAAGTATCTTAAAAAGAATAACAGAAATCTTAATGTAATATTATTTTTCAATAATTATATGTTAATGAATAAAAAGTGACAACTGACCTTTTAGTGTATTCTATTTATTGAAGTGATTTGTGGATGAGTTCACCGCTATCTGGACAAAATAATTAGGTACTGAATGCATGCAAAATACAAAGAAATCAAGTTTTGTCTGACTTCAAGCTGAAGAATCATCCATTTGAAGAAGAATGATTGTCTATGAAATCAAAGCAACCTTTGTCAGGAGAACTGTAGGACTGTAGTGTTCTGGGACTGGTGACAGTGGAGGGAAGATTTAGGCTGTAACCTAATTTAGAAGGAAAGTTATGAAAAATTCAGTTAACTAAACTTAAATAATCTAGATAATTTCAATGTAGATGCAATAATGATGCCCATGGAACAATCAATCATGGGACTATGTCTTGCAATCTTATTAGATCATCTTTCATTGAAATTTATTCTGCAGATTAGTGAGAGTTGGTGATACTCAATATTTTTAGACTAGGAATTTTTTTTTTTTTGGTTTTTGGGTCACACCCGGCAGTGCTCAGGGGTTACTCCTGGCTCCACGCTCAGAAATTGCTCCTGGCAGGCACGGGGGACCATATGGGGCACCGGGATTCGAACCGATGACCTTTTGCATGAAAGGTAAACGCCTTACCTCCATGCTATCTCCCGGGCCCCTAGACTAGGAATTTAATACATAGCTCGTTTACAAGAGATATTCCATAGATAACAGCCTATTTGTTATTTATCACTTCTTATACCTAAACCAGGAAAAATAGAAATACCACAAGGCAATGGCTCTTCTCAAAACCTTGTGTTCTGGCTCCAAATACTCTAACATTTCTGAGTTGCATTTTCATGTTGGGAGTAAAGGCTGTTTCCCTCTGGTGTTGTGTCAATTCCACTTTATGCACCACTCCAGAGTTAACCTATCTTGCCTGGACTTTAATTAAATAACCTTCAAGCATGAAGTACCACAGGGGGCAAGGTCACAGGGATAGCTACAATTATTTCCTGCAGCTATTGATTTTACACTAATGATTTTAAATGATGCATAGCTTGGGATCTAGCAATCTCACTCAGAATGGCAGGTGGGGACTTGTTCTCTGCCTCCCACAAGGGACCAGAGCAATTTAGACAGATTTAAACTTGTTGATGCTATTTTCTAAGTGTGAAGGAGAGTGAAAGTCTAAAACCTGGAAGTTATACAAATGTAGTTGGAGATATATTAGTATGAGTAGCTTTCAAGCCAGAAAAACTACCTTCAAATTATAGACCTTTTCACAATTGTTCATGTTTATTTTTCTTATCTGTAAAAAATATAATAATGCATGCTTTGTATTTCTTTTGAAAGTATAACAGATGGCAATTTTAATCATTAAGCATTATTTTGTAATAATTATTATTTTACTTTCTGCTTTTATTTAAGGTATCAAATACATATTTCTCTTGTAGAAGTATACACCTTCTAATTGTGAAAGCACAAAATTAATTTAAGAACAAAATAAATATATTCCTAAATATAGTTTAAGAGACATCATGGTAAGACCTTCATCCTAGTTATGATAAAATCAGAAGGACACAGGCCTTGTATTTCAAAACTGAGTTTGGAACCAAGCTCTAACAAAGTAATTTTTTAATCACTTTGAGCCTTCTGTATTGAGACTTCCTTATTTCTGAAAAATAAGGGAGTCAATACATTCCAAAGAGGGTTTTTTTAATGATAGAGGGGATTGAATTTTTGAAAAATGATTTACAAGTGTAATGGAATACTGTTAGATCCTACAAATAAACCCTGTTTACAAATAAACCCTGTTGTTCAAGATACATGAAGAACCAGGAATGGAAGCATTTTAACAGCGCAACAGCACATACTAAGTTAAAATTTCTATAGTTTGGGGACTTATGTATTAAGATGAGAAAGGTTTTGTTTCTCTACCATTATTTCTGAAAGACAAAAGAGACCAATACCTTGTGAATTGGTGAAGTCAAATATCAAGATTCCTCTAAGAAATGTTGTGAATACATTGAGTCATAATGCTATCCCCTTACCTTTCCAAATCTTTCTGAGTAATATTAGACATTATGTTCCACACTGTATAAGGCTACAGTGTAGAGTATGATGATTTGATTTACATATATATCCATGTGTTCTTCCAATGAATATAGCCTATGTTGATATTCTCATATAAAAAATCAGACACACACACACACTAAAAAAAAAAAAAACAAGGAAGGGGAAAAGGAAATTTTCCTGTGATGAGAATTCTTAGGACTTACTCTCTTAAAAACTTTTCTATTCGTCAAATAGTAGTGCTGTCCTCTCATCTGGTTGTATATTCCTTCTGTAAAATTGTTTTGTCTTGGAGCTGGAGTCATAGTACAGTGGGTAGGAAGCTTTCCTTGCATACAGTTGAACCATGTTTGATATCTAGCCCACTACAGTGATTCCTGGGCATAGAGCCAGGAGTAATCCCTGAGCACTGCCAGTTGTGGCTCAAAATCCAAAAAAAAAAAAAAAAAAAAAAGTTGGTATTACTATGAGGTTCCTGTATCTGAATGGCTCTCACCCCATTTACAGCTGTATATAATGGCAGCTATACTCACTTTTTATGATATAATCTTTCATGATAAAGAAAATAGTATGTAACTATTGTGATTTTTTATGCTAGTATCTCATGCTTTTTTTTTAATTTCTTGGTTTTTTAGGTCTATTTCTCCAATTCTCTGTGCCAAAACAGTCACAATCTGATTCAAATTTATTGCCACTAAAATTTATGCTTCCATTTATTTATTTTTCTCAACAAAGGTATGTTCTGTATCAGAGCTAAAGATAGTACAGCAAATAAGATGTTTGCTTTGCAAATGGCTGATATGGGCTTGATCTTGGGACCTATAGAGTCTCTAAAACACTGATAGGATGGTTCCTGACTATAGAGCCAAGAGTAATCCATAAACATTGTTGGGTATAGCACCTAAATAAACAAATAAGAACAAAGGATGCATCCAGCATATATTATGTAGATAATTTATGGTCAAAATATCAGAGATCTTATAACAAATAAACAGCTAAAGTGGGAGCCAGTAGCATGGGAAGGAAAGGATTACTATCACAATAGAGAACACAAGTGATGACTCTTATCTGTATGTAAGGATGTCTTAGAAGTGTTACCCAGCCCCTCCCCCCAAATTAGTAAGTAGAGAAGATGGGGGTAATTAGCCTGGGTTGTAGTGCTTGAGAAGTAATTTTGAGTGGATGTTTGAAGTTATATAGAATGCCCTGGGGACCATTGAAAACTATAAATAGTTCCACAAAGTGCAACTTTGATTACTAAGGAATGGAAAACAATAGATACATGAGGTAACAGGTAATGTTACTAATTATGAGTGTCCTTATAGAGGACAGGCTATTGGAAGTACTGCTAGAAACAGCCTTTCCTATTGGGGAATTGTTATTTACAGTTCAGTACTAAGTCCTCTGCAGAATCTTTGTTCAAAGGTACATCCTTTCCAGGGGGGTAGGATAGCCAAGCAGTTCACCAGTGAAATAATATAAAACTCTGCCCTTGCTTGGCACTGTGGAATTTCTCTGAAGGATCATCTTAGTGGTTTTACATAGAATTGTCTGAGCTTTCCCATGGTACAGTATCACAGATCAAATAGCACTATTTGCACTCATACTTCCTTTACTTAATTTCCATAAGTTTTAATCCTAATGGCTTTATTTAATGTCACTGTTTTAAAAAGCTTTAAAAAATGCTTTGCAGAGATCTCACTTGCCATAGACATACATTTGAATCATGCTTTAAATCACCTTCATTTTACAAACAAAAATTTGAGACCCCGAAAAGAAAATTAATCTGTTAGCAATGACTTAACACGTTCCAGAATTTAGGTAATTTTTATCTCCATTAGTTCATTTCACCTAAAAGGTACATATTGATCTTTGTTGATCATAAAAAGAAATTTTGGTGAGTAGACCATAAGTCATTGATTTTTTTTGTTTGTTTTAGTTTTATTTTTTCTTTGGTGGGGGGGGGGCAGACCCGTCTACTCTCAGGGGTTACTACTGGCTATCTGCTCAGAAATAACTCCTGGCAGGCAGGCATGTGGACTATATGGGATGCCTAACCACCTTTGGTCCTAGGTCAGCCACTTGCAAGACAAATGCCCTTCCTCTGTGCTATCTCTCAGGCCCCGCTATCATTGTTTTTATAGGTCAACACTTTCTTCTTCACTCCATGAATAGAAGCTCCAATGAAGTGTTTCAATTATTCAATTATGAGTGGAACTTATTTCAGCTTTGATTATTTATGTGGTCTTCAATATAACTTTTCAGTTAGAATTCCAGTTTTCTATTCATGGTTTTTTATTTTCACATCTTTAGCAAGAAATTATCCCATTTCAGCAAGAAATCTAGACTCTACTGGGCAGAAGTAGACTAACTTCCAAGATCCTTTGCATTCTCAGAGTTCATTCATCCTTTTAGAATATACTCTATGTTTATTCATCCTTTTAGAATATATTCTGTTTTCTTGTCTATTTCTAACTAAGTAGTATATTTCTAGACTAAGTTTGCATGACATCTCAGGCATAATTCCTTCAACTGTGTATCTATCAGTTAGAACACTGACTAGAAAGAAGGAACATAAATTATAACACTACAAATGTCTATACAAAATACAAATATATCATCTCCTTCCATATAAATCATTATTATCTTGACAAGCATAAAATGTTAAAATACTTACAGATACCTATGAAACGTTAACCAATTTTGAGAAATCTTTGCAATAGTAAGACATCCTAATCTAATTATAAAAAGTATAAGAAAATATAGCATATATATTTTCAAAATTATGCTAAAGTTAGCTAACAGGTTTGTCTAAGAATCATTTGTATCTCTGAATAAATGCACTTTGGAATGACATACTATTTACTATTGAGTAGAACCATAACTCAGTAAAATTATATGTTTTGAGATGTATTTTTCTAGTAGACATGTAAATTACCTCTGTCCAGTACGAAACATAATTGTAAAGTTGATGGATTTATTTTGTCCTACAGAAATTTTACTCCAACTTCTTTCCTTTTGTTATTATATTGACAAAGTTTCTCTAATTTTCCTTTAAACCAACTATAATTTTGCTATTTCCCTTAGTGAGTTATAAAATTAAACATTGGAAATTAGTCACCATATGATTATATAAAGGGAAAGTTCTTTTTAAAACATTTACTTTTCGTAGTCCTTAAAGTGCAATGGCTGAAGGAATGAAATCTTACCAAAATTACAGATAGGAAGCCAAAACTTTGGGAGTCTAGTTGCCTGGAATATTGTTTTATACATATAAGATGTGATAGTAGTTAGTTAAACATATCTCTTGACTTCTGAATTTTTAGTGTGCATAGAAAATAGTAGTTATTATTTGAGAGTTGTTAGATGTAGGAAGATTATTCCTCAAAATAGGTATGAGAATTGAATATATGTGTTTAATTGTGTGTATTTTATAACTCTTAGTCATAAAAAATAATTGAAGAGAAATTTCTGGACCACCTTTTTTATTTTCCATAAAGCTTAAGTCTCAGGTTGTATGTTGCTGTTAGGTTTAAACTTTCTATACTCATTGCAATTGTGAATATTGGCATGCATGTATTAGTAGAAAAATATAAAATAAAGAAGAATGTTCCTATGCTCAAAAGGAAATTTGTAATCTGTTTTCCATAATATTCATACAGAAATATTTTTGTATTTAAAATAATTTTTCAGTGGATTATTTCTGTGAAATGGTACAACAATTAAACAATCTAATTATAAAGAAGTATCCAATTTTTAATTTTGAGGTGTATTTTCTTAAAGGTCTAGAAACTAGATATTCAAAATCAATCTGAAGAATTTGCTGCTTCTCTTTAAAGGAAATGTTAGTGGATAGAAATACAAAGATATTTCCCAGACAACATTTGATAGTCTGACTTTACCAAAGGGTTAGAAAATCAGCTTGAACAACAACAAAAAAAAAAGTTTGCCATAGTTAACCTTTTATTCTTAGATTGAAATCATTCTTTTAACTTTCAATTGGACCCTAGGTCTTTATTTCATGCAAAGGAACCCCCCCCCACCAAGACAGTTACTGCAATTCCTCAATCTTGTTGGTTGCTTATTCAAGCTCCAGGATGCTCTGAAAGGGAAAAAAGGCATCATTAATTGTTATTGGTCACTTTTCTTTTATTAATATCTTTATTTAAACACCTTGATTACAAATATGATTGTAGTTGGATTTCCGTCAACAGTGCAACATTCCCATCACCAATATCTAGAATCTCCCTCCTACCCACCTTTATTTAAGATAGACTTTCTACTTCCCTCTTTCATTCACTTTGTTATGTTAGTTCTCAATGTAGTTATTTCTCTAACTGCACTCATCACTCTCTGGTGAGCTTCATGTCGTGAGCTGGACCTTCCAGCCCTCCTCTCTTTTGTCACCGAGAATTATTGCAAAAATGTCTTTTATTTTTCTTAAAATCCATAGATGAGTGAGACTATGCATCTATATCTCTCCCTCTGGCTTATTTAACTCAGCATAATAGATTCTATGTACATCCATGTATAGGAAAATTTCATGACTTCATCTCTCCTGATGGCTGCATAATATTCCATTGTGTATATGTTCCACAGTTTCTTTAAAACAATGATGAGGTACCATCTCACCTCACAGAGATTGGCGCACATCACAAAGAATGAAAACAAGCAGTGCTGGTGAGGATGTGGAGAGAAAGGAACTCTTTATTCACTGCTGGTGGAAATGCCATCTAGTTCAACCTTCATGGAAAGTGATATGGGGATTTCTCCAAAAACTGGAAATTGAGCCCCCATATGATCCAAGTAGATCCAGGGATAAACCCTAGGAACACAAAAAATGCAATACAAAAATACCTTCCTCATATCTATACTCATTGCAGCACTATTTACAATAGCCAGACTCTGGAAACAACCAAGATGCCCTTCAACAGATGAATGATTACTGGTTACTTTTCATGAATTTGAAGGGAAGGGTAGTTAAAATGAAATTTCTATCTTTGATCTGTAACATGTATATAAAATTGCATTGTCCTGCTGTAATTCCTGACTTGACATTATAATGACTAATTTTAGGGTCAAATGAGAATTATAAGACAAAACCAACACATATTGGTATGCTCACAAAATTGTTTTTAAAACAGTTGAAAATTGGGGCCAGAGCTGTAGTGCAAATGGTAGGGTGTTTGTCTTGCTCACACTGACCTAGGATCCCAGATGATCCCTCAAGCCAGGATCGATTTCTGGATTTCTGAGCGTATAGGCAGGAGTGGCCCCTGAACATCACTGGGTATGGCCCATAAAGCAAAAATAAATAAATAAATAAAAATAAAGTAGAAAATTTAAGTTTGAATTAGTGAGAAAACTAAATATATCCTCTAGTATTTTACATAGGAGGTATTAATCTCATTTACATCATTACTATGTATATTACCACATATGAATATTACATGTTCTTACAAAAATAATACATTTTTGTACTCAACTTATAATGTGAACTTAGAATCCATGCCTACTATCTCATACTACTTTCAC
>PVKC010002998.1:0-40716 GCA_004027635.1 Crocidura indochinensis | reverse complement strand
CTGTGTCTACTATACTTTTTTACTGGGGGGTGGGGGATGTCACACCTGGCAGCACTCAGACATTACTCATGGCTCTGTGCTCAGAAATCGCTCCTGGCAGTCTCGGAGAACCATAGGGGATGCTGCAATTCTAACCGCCTCCCATCCTGGATCTGCTGCTTGCAAGGCAAACACTCTACCACTGTGCTGTCTCTCTGGCCCCTATGTCTACTATGTCTTCTTCTTCTTCTTCTTCTTCTTCTTCTTCTTCTTCTTCTTCTTCTTCTTCTTCTTCTTCTTCTTCTTCTTCTTCTTCTTCTTCTTCTTCTTCTTCTTCTTCTTCTTCTTCTTTCTTCTTCTTCTGCCTACTTTTTTGGCCACACCCAGTGATGTTCAGGGGTTATTCCTGGCTATGTGCTCAAATCAGATATCGCTTCTGGCTTGGGGGACCATATGGGACTCCGGGGGATCCAACTGTGGTCCGTTCTAGGTTAGTGCGAACAAGGCAAATGCCCTACCGATTGCACCACTGCTCTAGCCTCTCTACTCTACTTTTGTGGCCATTGAGTCACTGACTATATTCTAATCACAGGGGTGAAGTATGAAGTACTGGACGTGGAACATAGCCAGACTACAACTCATGTTCTTTTCTCAGTTGAAGTTTAATGAAGGTTCAGAGACACAAGTAAGAGAGTTCTACATTACACCTTCTTTTGTTGGCTCCACACTAGGATATTAAAAGAAAATGAGATACAAACATTTATAAAAGCAAACAAATTAATCTTCCTATTCAATTACAGAAATACCTCTCACATCCATTCTCCCACATAATGCCTTTTTTTCCCCAATGCTTTAATTTCATGCTTTAATTGTTACCTTCACTTATTTAGGCAATTAAAAAAAAAGATTAACCGTGGAAAATTTCATCACTCATCATTGGGTAAGATTTTCTCTGGAAAGGGTTCATATAATTTGCAAGTGGATTAGCTGTTGACTCTTTTACAATTATATATCCTGAATGTTGTTAGTTTATGTAAATGTTTCTCTGGTGTTAAATAGCACCACATTTAGGACTGCTTTGTCTAAAAGAAAAGGCTGCTTATTTAAAAAAAATCAGAAGACAGGTCACTTTTGCCTGGAGAGGTTTTCAGAAAATTATTTTTTTGAGATAAACTAGAAAGATAGTTGTAATCCCAGCTGGTTCTTTTTGGTTTTGGAAAGGTTTATTTAAATATGTTCGCAGGAATGGCCCATGCTCTGAATACAATACTGTATTAGCCTACAGGCAAATTTGAAAAAAAAAAACCCAACAACAACACACTAAACAAGACAAGCTTTTGAAGGAGAAGACAAAGTGAAATTCTTTAAATGGATTTTTGAGGCTGCTGTGAATTCCTTTTCTCTGTCTGGAGCAAATGTGTTGCTCTTTAACACAATTATTTTGATGGTTTCACCAAGTTTTCAAACAAAGCTTTCTTTCTGTCCCCCCCCCCCCACCTTTCTCCCAAATATATGTCTTTCTGTTAGGCTAACAGCTGATAGCCAAAAGATTAAACCCAATTGTTTTGATTTATATATTCCATGTCTGCAGGTTGATTTTATATTCTGATGCCTCAGGATTCTGGACCCACTGTGTTTACCTTTTTTTCTTTTGCTTTCTTTTGAGTCAGTATAATCTACTTTGCAGTGACTTTACCTCCCACATGCTGTTCTTGCTCTTGTCTCTGAGATGCAGGATAATGACCACTGCAGCTCAAAGCCAGCCTTCCTCTTCATGGTTCCCCTAGGAAGAGCCCATGATCTGGTGATAAGTGCTTTCATTACCCTACCTCCCCTTCTTTAAGAATAAGCAAGTAAGGTAGAGAAAGACATCTCTTTTTCAGCTCTACACTGTTGGATTTAGTTGTGTCTCTGCTGCCATCTTGGATGTCAGCTGAACATCTGAAACAGGCGGACATTCATTCAGTATCCAGCTTGGAAAGAGTTGAGTTGTCAGAACTACAGTGGATTTTCCTGAGCTGCTGGGTTCTTGAGAATAGTATGAAAGATATACTAACAAAACTCTGAAGGTTAAGTTAGGGTTCATTATATAGTTTAAGTAAATGAGTTGCTCCTTAATCTGAACCTTTTTATTTTTTACCTGTAAATGACATTACTTGTCCAGTCACATGGTTCCTGGTCTTGTGTATGGATTCCTTGTTCTGCTCCCCACCAACAGTTTGCCTTCTTTTTTACCCAGTCTTGTCCATATGCTGCTCTTTATTTAGTTAGTGTATACTTTCCTAGTCTGAAATTATGTCTTTGGGTCTTTCCCAGACTCTAATAGATTCCCATCATCCTATCCTTGCTTTCCTTAAATCTTCAGCCTATTATCTGTCTGAGCATAAAACCCTTGCATTATTCTGCCATCTATCTGAGTCTATGAGCTTAACCTCATCCTGCCTCTGCCTAGGCATGCACCCCACCTCTCTTCTCCCCATACCCAATTCTGTAGTCAGCTTGGTCATGAGAGAGCTGGTCATGACAAGGGAAGGGATAGGCCTGGTTGGGAGATTTCCTTTTATTTGCTTCCATGTCCTACCCTAAGCCATTTTATTATCTATTCTGAATGATTTAAAGATATGCCTGACATTCTACCCTTCCACTCCCACTGTATCAGAATGTTGAATTGATTTGTGCACCCACCTAGTCAAGACCTCTTCCCCTGCCTCCAGCCATGACCACCTCCTTTGCTAATGGCCTGTAGGCAGAAATAATATTTAAGGGACTGTATGACTGCCAGGGATTGAATCCAGGTATTCTGCATGCAAGGCAGGCATTCTACCTATTAAGGTATGTCTTTGGCCTCTGGGAGCAACTCAATTTGGACAAGACCTGTATCACCTCAGAAACTAGGGGGGCTTTAGTTTCAACAAGGGTCTGAATTTCTTCTTCAGGTCTGGGGTCAGATTACTTGTGCCTTTTTTAAAATTTGATACATTAGAATAAAAGATAAATGATTGACCCCGGTACTCTTGTGGTGGCATGATATAGCATATTGTTGGTATAAAACAAGCGAGACTGGCTCTATTGTTAGAAAAATCATTAAAAAATAGACACACAAAATTGAAGCTCCTTTCTGCCTTTAGGACTTGTGGCTAGGTGGTCTTGGTAAGCTATGAAATAGGAGGAAAGTTTTTGTATTGTATGACTCCAGCTATTTTAGCAACCACAAGCTATATTTATATATGTGTGTATAGGTATTGCAGCTTTCTATATGGATGACATTCATATATAGAACAAGCTTACATGCATAAACTCATTCACATATATGCATAAAGGTGTAGGAAATAGACAGTTGGTGAGGAGCAGAAGAAGGAATCCATACACAAGAGCAGGCACCATGACTGGACAAGTAATGTCATTCATGGGTAAAAAGAAAGGTTTGAATTAAGGAGGAATCCATTTACTTAAACTATACAATAAACCCTAACTTATCCTTTAGAGTTTTGTTTGAGAATCTTTCATAATATCCTCAAATACTTATACATGCGTTTATCTATTATTAAATATGTATAAATATATATGCATTTCTATCTGTATTTATCATATTATCCTATCTCTATGTATGTGTCTATGTGTATATCTTCATGCTTGTATTAATTAGTATATGGTGTCTATATACATGTATACCCTGTATATATGTATTTTCACGTGTGACAATGTATATGTGCATCAGCATACTTCAGATAGAATAATTTTAGCTTTTGACCACTGACATGAAACTAATATTGCAGTCAAGTGAATCACATAAATTTTTGCTTCCTAGTGAAGCTGAAAGTTATGCAACTTTTTACATGACTACTATTGGATTGTAATCTATTGAGTATATACAATGGCATTATGTGTAAAGACATGTATATGTTTTAATTGAAAGGTACTTCATGGCTCAAAAATTTCAGCCAGCATCTGAGTCATAAACTTTAATAGAGCCCCTTCTTACAACATCTGCAAAGTGCAATAAAATACAGTACAACGAGGTCAGTCTGTGTACCTGCCAACATAGAATTCGGGAATCTTAGGAATTCTAGTACTCATTGAGGCATGCACCAGGCCTAACGATTTAGCCCTAAAAATTCTTGCTCAGCCATCACCAAGACACTCTCTCAATTTCAGTGTGATTTTAAACAAAAGGCTTCTTCATCTATTTTCTTCAAGCATCTTTCCATAGCTCTTGCCCATGGAGCTCACATTCCCAGTACCCAGTGAGCCTTTTTAAAATGGATTCATAAAAAATGCTAAGAAAGCCAAAATTCTCAATGAATTATTTGTTTTCCTTTCCCTCTGAGTGATCATATTTGATCTCCTCTAGATCAGTAAATAGTTTTCCTCTTCTCTACACCTGTGAACCAGCATTGGGCATGTATTAAATTACTGCAGACCAGCACTGCTGACCAGCAGTTGAAAACCGTAATTGACTGTTATTACTTAGTTTCATGGAACTGGTATTACTTAGTTTCATTTCATGGAAATGGACATGGAAATTTCCTATAGTTTGGTCAAATTCCAGCAGAAAGCAGAGGTTCTTTGTCATCAAACCAACTCCTACTTACCACTGATCATTTTGTTCCCAGAATCCAGAAGTGCTTGACTTATCTTTTGTATGTGATGATTTTTCTTGGGGCCGAAAAACATTTCCTGTGTTGATAGCAAAGGTTATAAGCTTTGTTTTCTGTTCATATTTGAGGATTTTATATTTAATTGGATAGAGTAACTTACTTTTTAATCTTTAGAATAAAGAAAATAGTCCCACTGGTCGAATATTCTTACAAATATTTAGTGAAGTGATTGTTGTGAAACAATTTAGCCCCATATAAGGGGCATAAGGGAGTGTTTGTCATATTTGATTTGGTTATAAAAATATTTAAAGATTTTCTACACAAAAGATAAGTATTTTGATAGTCAATTCATTAACATGAGTCATATTTGCACAACCATGGCTATGATTTAATATTTGAGCTCTGTCCTTGATAACTTAATTTACATGGTCTTAGTTTCTTTATCTGCAATATGGAGTTAACACTCACTTCCTTTTATGTTTGTTGTGAGAATACGATGATTTATATAAAATACTTTGAAATGTACAAGAGAGAGAATAGTTATTTGCTTCCATTTCTTTAAAGTTTTTGTTCTTTTTTCACATGCATACTTACTTATTGTGGTCCTACACTGTCTATCTTTATCTCCTCAGATTTTACTTTGAACACATTTGCAAGGATGTATTCATTTTATTGTTTTCTTAAATGTCCATCAAAAATCCATGCACTGGACACTGTAATTTGGGCATTTAGATTGTTCCCTACCCCATTCCATTATTTTTGGGGTGTTTTGGGACACAACAATAATGCTCAGGGGTTACCTTTTGCTCTGCACTCAGGAGTCATTCTTGGCAGTGCTCAGCAGACCATATGGATTCCAGGTATTAAACCCAGGTTGACTCTCTGCAAGGTAAGCACTTAACCACTGTACTATTGCTCCTGTCCCAAGAAAGGAGATGAGGGGAAGCATCATCCTACAAGGAAATCCTTGACTGGTAAAGCTGAGTCTTTTGTTAAGAGCCTTATCTTCCACCTGTGTGCTGAGGACTTTGGATTTTGTTGTTGTTTTTGGATCATACTCATCAGGGCTATGGGCTCAATCCTGGTGGTGTTTGGGAGACTTTATGGGATACTGGCAACTGAACCAGTCAGCTGTATGCAAGGTAAACTCCCTACATGGTGTACTAGCTCTCAGGCTCCCTTTGCTTTTAAAGATCATAGTGATTGATCTACAACTAGACAGCCTTAGAATACATTTTCAGAAGTGGATTACTGCTTAAAGGTTATAAATATCTTTAAGGAGCTTCCCAAGAGATGCAAGGGAGTCTAGAGGTCACGTCTGATCATTCATGCCTATCTGTACTGGTAGTTCAATGTGAGATACTGTGGATGTAGCTGCTTTGGTCCTGCAGTGCTACTGGTTACCAGGATCACCTTGGTGGTGCTTTGGGACTCAGGGATTCCTCTGCAATGCTTAGGGGAGCGTGCTATGCTGGAGGATCAAACTGGAGTTGGTGACATGCAAGGCACATTCTGTAAGTCCTGTTCTGTCTATCCAGTCCAAAGAGGTATAATTATCCAAACAGCATTACCTATTGACATATTGATTTCCAAACGGGTTAAGACAGTAATATGGACTTTTCAAAGCTCTTAAAATTTAGAAATGAGTTTTGATAACCCAGTCACCAGATTTTTAACCAATCACCATAAAAACATAGTGATCAAGAAGTGAGGGGTATCTGTTTCTTCTAATTCCTTATGTTGCTCTGCAATTATTGTTCTTTTTTTTCTGAGTATCCACTGAGACTGCTCTCTGACCTTGAAATTCTGTGTCCTAGTTTCCTACTCTGACTTTTTCATATCATCACTATTAGAGTTGATATGAAAAAAATCTCAGGATTTCTGGTCAAAGTGTCATTCACTTGTCACCAGGAGGATTCTGAATATTAGAGTAAATTTACTGTGAGTTCTCAGGAAGTTCCTACTAGGCTTTCTGGAGAGAGGATGAACTCTTGCTTTGATGTTGGCATGTGCACTTGCCTAGCTTGACTGGTAAAGCTAAGTTGTAATAAAAATGGTTATGCCTGAGCACCCAAAGCAAGCATAGATGAAGGGTCTGAACTTAGAAATTTGAGTGCATGTCCTGGGGCTAACTTCTTAGTCAGGCTTTCACAATGAACTGCTAACACTCTAGAACAGGATAATTTTCTTTAAAAACAAATGTGAAATCTAGAAGTTCCACTCCTTGATAGCTATCTCAGAAACACAAAGACATTAAAAAAAACTACTACAACACCAGCTTTGAATACACCTATGTCCACTGCAGCACTATTAACAAAAGTTATTATCTAAAACTAATCTAAATGATCAACAATGAATTAACGGATAAGAGAGTTTTAGTCTATATACATAAAAGAATCCTAATCAGCTGGAGGAAACCTTACTGTTTGCTATGGCCTGCATAGAGCTGGAAGTTATCATGTTAAGGGAAGTGATTATGAATGAGCAAAACATATACTGGTGGTCTTCATTTGTGAAATATAAAGAAACAAAGGAAGGGACTAGGTAAAGGCCAATGAAAACACTCCCAAGATTCTACCAACAGAATCTGTCAGACCAATCTATCTGTGAGGTGTGGTGAGATGGGTTGTGTATCTGGCTTTAGGGACGGTAGTGGGGGGTGTGGAGCAGTAACATTTGTGCCTAAAACATTATTATAAATTCTATAGTAAATAGTGATGCTTCAATAAAAAAGAACACAACTGAGAGGATAGCATTTGAAAGATGACCTAAACATGTAAGTGCTAGACTGTTCATAGAAACATTATTACTAATACATCTAAGTGAAAGGAACAGAGAAAACCCATCTAAGGAAGAGTAGATGCAAAAAAGTATAAGCTATTCCTGCAAAGTAGTCTTGTCCAGTAATGGGAATAAATGGAGGCTACATGCAACCACATAGATGAGTCAGATGATCATTATGATGAATGAAAGAAACTAATCAAGAATATATGCTATCAGAATCCTTTCAACATCAGACCAAATGATTCCAGACATAGTTATTGAGAAGAGCATTGGTCAGGCTATTGGTTTTCTGGTAGTATTTTATGATTTAATTTCGATACTGGTTTCTTGCTTTTGCTTTGTTTTGTTTTGGGGATACACCCAGCAGTGTTCATTACTATACCTAGCTTTGTGCTCAGAGATCACTCAGTTAGATTTTGTTCAAAGTAATACACTACTTACTGTATTATTCCACCAATCCCTGGTCTAAAGGTTATATATGATTGGTCTGAGCTAATTAAAACTCAGAGTGGTTACAAAAGTTTATTATAGGAAGAATCATTCAACTTGAAAAGAGCAATCTAAAGCTCTGTATACTTTTCTTACTCCTCAAACTTACAGTGAATCTGGCTTTTATACCTTCTGAGATCTCTTCTGTGCTTTATATTTAGTTTTGGTGAGCTGCCTTTATCATTTCTAAGATTGCTATATTTTATAAACAAGATATAGAAGTTTTCTTTTGCTTATATATACCAAATCCTGACTCATGCAAAGACAAATATGAAACTATTGAAGTTTCTTTACTAGATAATTCCTGATAAGAGAAAGACCCTTTTCTTTGGATTCAAGGGTCAAGTTCAAGATTTTGCCTTTCTATGAATAGATCAATAAATGTTGACTGAATGACTTCTTCTGGGAAAGCCTGGCATCTGTAACCATGCCTACAAACATAGTTGTCCTGTTCAAACTGGGCCAGCTCCATAGACTCTTTTTCAGAATGAGATGTAAACCAAGCCATGAAAGATTATGTCTACATGGGTCCATGTACTACAAAGCTAGCCATCTCAGTAGGAGAGGGTGAGTCAAGTTCCCACTATGTCAAAGCCATGATTCCTGCCTCCATCATTCAGAATCATATTTCCCTGATGGTCTCTTTCGTCATTGAACCTCTCTGACTCCCTGCTGGGACACTGATGTGACAACACTTCAGATATTCCCATTTTGGGGCTGATATCACCAGGTTTGTTTTTGAGCTAATGCAGGCACCCTTCCCTGTATCTTTCTTCTTCCAGGAAAGCCTGGCAGAAGGCTCTGCCCTTAAAATTCATAGTATCATAGCTTTGAATTTCTGGAGAAAACTTTATTTCTTTTATGCTGTCATCCTAATTATAGACACCCCAATTTATAGAACCCCAATTATAGAATCCAATTTAACTGATTAAAAAAAGCTTACTAAACCTTCTGCCATTACATTAATGACTTTATTAGTAATAAAATAATTTTCACAAATGCGCTTGCTACTGTACTTTTTTTTCTTTATTTTTTCCCTCTTCTCTTCCATTTTATTTTTTATTTCTCTTTTTTCAATAACGTTGCTGTCACTTATCTGAAAACAAATGTATTGTGACCAACTATGTGATCCATTTTCTTTAAATAAATAAAAAATAAATGTTGGATGAATGAACAAATAAGTCAGTAAATAAATAAAATGATCATCATATCATTTAGCCTACTATGGCTATATACATGCAGCTTGCAACTGAACTGGTGACAAAGTCTGGCAGTATCCTCCAGTCTTCATGCCAGTCATTTTAATCCTGCCAAGAATATTTCTGTTAGGCAAGTAAAACAAAGCACATCTTCATTTTACAGCAGCCACCATTTCTCCTGAGAGGAATGGAGTTATTGTAATTCTAGCTTAGTTGAAATATGTAAGACTTGCTCATCCTGTGCATAAATTGATAACTTGTGCATCTGGGACTGTCTATTTTTTCCCTATTAATCCATTTTAGGCTTTATAAGTCAACTGAGCATTCGGCTTTTGAAAGGGTTTCTGAAAAATCATTTTACATAAGTACTAGTAAATACTGGCACAAATTCTTGGCAAGGGATGGAAATATTCCATTTAGTTTCTGGTTACTCTCAAGGGCAGTAGTGTCCAGAGAATTGAATGGGCTTGATAGTAGCAAAGCATGTTCCAGTCAGTTGTACTTACTGAGTTTCATTTCACTGCATGAGGCTGATGTATTTTAAAATTTCACAAGAGAGACTCAGCCAGGTAAAGACAGTACACATCACTAATCAGGACTACTAGTGGAGAAACTGTTAACTTTCTTTGGGCAAAGTAGTGAACATTGGAAAGATTCTAATGATGATGCCATATTAAGTTGAAGCGAAATACTGGAGAATGGCCACACTTTTTATAAATTGTAATTTATAAGAGAATTACTGTAGCTACAAGATGACATGGTTATTTGCAATTTCATTCCATTTAATTCTACCACTAGCCATCTCTTTGTGTTGAAGAAATGGATATTGAGGTGCCTTAGAAACATTTTATTGGCTTGAAAGATATTCGAATCCTTATTAGCTCATCAGGAATATGGCTAATTACCCGGGATTTGATTCAGCTATGATTATGGATTCATATAATAATCCATCTCCAGCAACACACCTCTCTCTTGGTAATGGCTCTCAGTTTATCCACTTCAAAGTGAAATGGGTTATATTTGTTTGCTTCTGCCTTGTGCATCTGGTTTTATAGGTCTATACCAACATGGTCTTATAGGTCTATATCATTGAGGCCTAATACAACTAATCCAGATTTGAAGATAAAAATTTTTGTCTTTTGGTAGGAGAGAGCACAGCGGTAGGGCATTTGCCTTGCATGTGGCCAACCCATGACACACTTGGGTTAGATTCTGGGATCATATATGGTCTCCGAGCTTGCCAGGAGCAATTTCTAAGTGCAGATCCAGGAATAATCATTGAACACCCTTGGGTGTGGCCCAAAGACAGGCAAAAAATGTTTCGTCTTTTTTTAGGGTGGGCATACCGTGCAGCCTTCAAGGGTTACTCATGGCTCTGAGCTCAGAAATCACTCCTGGCAGGCTCACTGTATGGGATCTGGGAATCTAACCAGGTCTTTCTAGGGTTGGTCAAGTGCAAGGCAAATGCCCTTTAGCTCTGCTATGGCTCTGACCTCTGTCTTCAAATACTTTGTGACTAACATTTAAGACAACAAATTTAAAAATTGCAGTAGCAGTCCACTTGAATTTTTAACATAAATCTGAATTAATTTGGTCTTTGAATAATTAATTTCTTATAATTGGCCTGTCCAACAGTCTAAATTATTGCATTTACTGGCATGCTATAAAATTTGCTAATTTTTCTTCTTAAAAGGATTTTGAGAACCTAGGATATATGTATATATATATCTTTAAGAGAGATATCTATCTACCTATATCTATGTCTGTATCTATATCTATATATCTATATCTATCTATATCCATATCTATATATCTTGAGGCTACTTAAAATTGGGTGAGAATTTCCCCAGGTGTAGAGATGGGACAATCAGTTGAAAAATCATGAACATGATCTTTACTTGGAATGTATAAATAACAGAAAATTCGCTTATGAAAAGTGAATGTTCTGGTTGAATTTTGCTAGATAGAGCAGATGGTAAAATTCAGTTTGGGGTTTAGAATAGGAAGGCTTAAGGAGTCTTTAGTGCGAAGCAGTCAGGTGTGTAGAGGGCCTGACCTGGAGACAATTAAGTATCCATCACAGAGTTAAGAGTCCTAATACTGGAGACAGGTTAGTCTGACTCAGGAAACGACATTCTTAGCCTCAAAGCTTGGATAGGCAGACTTATATCAAGATTTTCCAGTGAATAAGTCTGATTTCCAAGATGAGCAAAAATGCAGAGAGAAGTGACTAAGGAAATGGCTAATAGGATTTTGGAGAGAGGGTTTGGAATCAACTAGTCAGAATCATGGCAAGGAAGCTAGACACCATGTAAGCCAGAGTTTGAAATTGGAATATTTTATAGCTGATTTATGTCTATTACGCCTCTGTCCCCCATCAGAGAAAATAAATCAAATAGATCTGATGAAGTTCTATTCCGGTTTCAAAGAGATGTATTTTACATGTATAATTTGCTAAGATGAAATTATTAGAATCTTCATCCAATATATCTGTCCTCATAAGAAACAGAAAACATCATGTGAAGGAAGACTGAGACAAAATTACATGATTATGGGTTGATATGGTTTAGCTGGAAACCAAAAGATACTAAGGATGTTCATCAGCAGGCAGCAATACAGCTCTTGTCTGCATTAATCAATCATCAGTTCTTTCCTCTCTCCAATCTCTCCTCTACCAACACAGTGATTATTCTGGGTGAACCAGGCACTTCAATACTCAGAATATTCAGGAACAGCATGGTTAAATGACTCAAACGAGCTCTTGATTTTTTCCCTCCTTTCCCTTATCATTTTATTTGGCACATATGGTTGAGAAACTTAATATTTAAGTACAGAAACACTTGTATATTCCCAGGAATCAACCTTCACACTTTGGAAAGTACACATGACTAGAGAATTCCAAAGAATTCACCTTCCAGCAGAAGAAGCAAATACAAGGATGGAAGAGGTCAGATACCCATATGGTTAAAAGTAAGGGAACCTGAGCCAATTGGAAAGTCAAACAAAAAAAAATTTTTTTTCTTTAAACATCTTTTATGTTTACACACGCACATTCACACACGCACATGTTTGCACACGGTAATGCACATAGAATTTATGGACCAAAGTAAAAATAATAGGTAAGAGGAAAAGTAAATTCCCAGACAACTCTTAAGCTTTATCCTTCCTGGTCCTGGATCTGCCCTGGGAACCCATTCTTCCTCACTGAAGGCATCTGAGAAACAGACAAGTCTTAAATCGCTTGTTTTGGTGAACGTGACATTTCATAGCCCTCATAACTAGTGTCCTGTAGCTATACATTTTCACCATGAAATCTCTGGGTTCTTTTATTGAAAGGGGAAAACCAACAAACCAAAAAGCAGTAGCACAATACCAATCTCCAAATAATGCAGAATAAACATTCTTGTTTACTCTGACTTCCCACAGCTGCCAAAAAGGTTCTTAGTATTTGTCAGGCAAACAGAAGAAAACAGTATTTTTGAGTCTTTTATGAAAGTTTCTTTTGAAATGTACATTTTCCTGAAGAGATTTATTAAATTCTTCAATACTGCTGTGCAGCTACTTCTCATATAATAAAACTTTGCCTCAATGAAGATTCTTAAATGTGTTGGCTTGCTAGAATTAGCAGTGAAAAGATATGAATACACTTTTCCCCATTAACATTGAGGTCCATGTCACATGAGAGTACTTTCTGAGGACATTATATTAACATTATAATATCATCCTGAGATTTTTCATTAAGAAAACATCATTCTTCATATACCTACAGCAATTAATTATTAAATACTACAATAAGCTATTCTAATCTTATTCAAATAAGCTCTGAAAATACCATACTAATGCTAACGTATTCAGGGAAATGTTACACAGGAATTCAGAGAACATGCAGTCTTTTTAGATTCATGATTTAGACAGCCTTACAGGGTAAGAGCCAGAATTGGTTTGGAATCTTGTCCTCTGACTTGCTAGTTTATAGGAGTTTGGACAAACAACGTGATTCTCTCAAGTCTCAGTTTTTTACACTATGAAATAAAAGTGATGATTATTCAAAGACAATAAAATGTGTGAAATCGGGACTGGAGGTAAAGCATTTGCCCTGCATGCAGAAGGACGGTGGTTCGAATCCTGGCATCCCATAAGGTTTCCTGAGCCTGCTGGGAGCGATTTCTGAGCGCAGAGCCAGGACTAGCCCCTGAGTGCTGCTGGGTATGACCCCCCAAAAATGTGTAAAATCATTAAATGTGAAATAAGACCTAAGAAGTGACTTGTGTAATTTTTGTAATATTGTTCTTTCCTTAATCACCCCCACCTGGAAGAGCCAGGTAGGACGACAGGCAAAAATAATATTACAAAAATTACACAACAGTGACTGGATACCTGTCATCTACTTTTCTTTGTCTCTATCAATGTTTTATTTTTGTTTTAAATATAGTAATATATACATACATACATATAGTTTTCTATTATACTTCACCTAAACAATAACTAAGTTTTCTAAAACATTCCTGTGATTATGTGTTTAATAAAGTGGTGTGTTTAAGAGAAGCCATAATGGTAAATTCATTTATTCAGAGCCAATGGTAGATTCATTCATTCACATTCCTTGATTCCCTTATTACAAACAAAAACACTGAAAGTCTCCTTGATGCGATGAGCTCTTCTGTGGACTCAGAATAATCTTGATAAAAGTTTGGCCCTCATGAAATTCATTCAAGTAAGAAGAGATGTTTGATAAGAAAGAAACAAGCAGTTGACCAGTACTCAAGTAGTGGCATGGGTAGAGGTACTGGAGGAAAAAAATGAGCATTTCTCTTTAGTGGGTATTCATGTTCAAAGTGCTAAGGGAATTTCTCTCTGGAAAATTGTCATTTGAGTGGAAAAAAGAACTATAAGTCATGTAGAAGCTGATACAGGATAACTATGTTCTGGATACTTTCAAATCCAATTGAAATTAATTTAGAAATTCTTATTTTCAGGGAATAGTTTTTGAGAAAAAAAAATGGCAAATTCTACCAAGTCCTTTCAACTCTAGGGCCCAGGTCCAGGTCTGAATCCCAAGATTTTATACTCAGAAGTCTGCCATTCCATGAGTATATATAAACCATCACCCATTCCTGATTTCACTTTTGCTACACCAAAAGGCTCTTTGCAGGAGCTTTTATTATTTCTTCCAGCTGAAATGGATCCTTGAATTTGGAGAGGTATATAGATAGGGCTCTTAAAATAGAAACATCAAGTGGTACTATGGTTGATGTCAGTAGAGAAATTTGCTTTTTTAAAACTTCTTATATAAGTGGATCAAATTCTCCTGAAATTCCTTTGGAATAATAAATGCTCATGAATATCTAAAGCAACTCTTAGAAAAAAAGAAGATGGGAGGCACCACTTTCCCCAACTTTAAATTATATTACAAAGCTGTAGTCATTAAATTATCGTGGTATTGAAATGAAGACAGACCATCAGTTCAATGGAATAGACTTAAGTATTCAGAGAATGTTTCATAGATATACAATCAATTAATCTTTGAGAAAGGGGCAAAAATGCAAAATGGAGCAAGGAAAACCTCTTCAACAAGTGTTGTTGGGACAAGTGGTCAGCTGCATGCAAAAAAGTGAACTCAGACCTCTACTAGCATCATGCACAAATATCAAATTAAAATGGATTAAAGACCTTGATACCAGTCCTGAAATTATAAGTCCTATATTATCAGTCCTATATTATAAGATAAATATAGAATAAAATTTAGGCAAAACACTCCATGACACTGAGACCAAAGTCACCTAGAAGGAGGAAATAACACTGTCCAAACAAGTGGAAGCAGATATAAACAAATGAGACTACAATAAACTGACAAGTTACTGCACCTCAAAGGAAATAGTGACTGGGACACAAAGGCCACCCAAGAATGGGAGAAACTCTGTGTGTGTGTGTGTGTGTGTGTGTGTGTGTGTGTGTGTGCGTGTGTGTAGACCAAAGCTAGAATGGTGTATGAGGGTTGGGTGAATTCTTTGAACTCAGATTTAAACATATTGTCTGCTGCCTGGTGTTTGGGGTGGGAATTTTACCTTTTTTTTTTTTTTTTACTTTTTTTTTCTTTTACACTTTTATCAACTTTATTTAAGCATAGGCTTTATCATCATCCAACTTTGTTTCTGAAAAAGCCTTTTTCACCCACTGCCCTGCTTGGCTACCAGTCTTTTGTCTCTCTCTTCAGCCTATTCCTTAGGAAAATGCTGAGTGGAAGACATTCTCTCAGTTTGTGGGGGCTGGTGGATTGATGAGTATCAAACACTCTTGTCAGATTATCAAGCATCCCATGCTTTGGGCTGCCACAATCTTCAGGTGCTTCTTGGGCCCACAAGCCATGGTTGCACTAGGTAAGGAAAACTAGATTTTGCTTTTTTAATTACTTAACTGCTTATTAGAGAAATTTTGGACTCTACTAAATTAGACTGTGAAACATTATAAGCAGATAAGTTGTCTACTTGGTGAAACTGTTAAGTTGGTGAGAATGTGTGTGAAAGCTCTTGGAAGTAATTTAGACTCAACTAATTCAGAAATGAATGAAATTAATGCATACTATTTTCTTCAGATTATACTGGAGCTGGACATTCACACGTTTTGTGAAGGCACACACACACACATACAATGGTATTCAGGGCTTTCTCTTGACTTTGTTCTCAGGGATCACTCTTACCAGTGCTAAGGGGATCATATGTGGATATTTATGCTATCTCTTTGACTCCCACATTGACATTTTGGAATCATCTGTAGATGTAATGGAATCCCCTCATTTAAGATGTAAAATGTAGGTCATGTAATCTAACCATTGTTTGGGATCCCTTTCTAGAAAGATTCTTGACCCAGTACTGCCACTTGTAATGCTAACCATTAGTCCATTACTTGACTCCTGAGGAATGTGAGTGAATTCTTTTCTGTCTGATAATGTGCATGTAAGTATTGTATAAACCATCACAGGATTGATAAACTTCAGGGTTTTTTGGCTGTAGTGAAAGCACCATGAGAATAATGTTTTGTGATATAGGGTACAGCATGAAGGTGGTTTCCGTATGAGGGACTTACATGCATCAATTCCAAATGAGTTGAGCCCTTATTCATATTAGAAAAATTGAAGTCTTCATATTTGGTTTTGTCATTTAGTTAAGAGAAATCAGGTCCTGATTCTCAAGTTCAAAAGAGACTTATGTGAATAGGTCACCAACAGTCCTTTCAAATGTCTTTTTATTCTTTATATCTAAACTACTTTGAGTTTGTAATAATTTTTATTCTGTAATTTAATGCATTATACTGATAACAGATAACCTAGTTTAGGATAAGAACTAGCAAGTAATCATTTGTATGTTTTAGACTTAAGAACTTTATTAGGATAATTCTTTCCTTTGGATATTGGGAAAAAATTCATATAAGTTAAACATTTTTCCTTGAATCTGACATTCAATTTCAAGAATGTGGAGGAAAGTGTAGGGGAGAGACTCCCCAAACCTTAGTCTCAAATTGCTTTTTACCATTTCTTGGGGAGGCCTGGTTAAAGAAACTAATTTTAGATCTCTTTTACTGGTCATTGTTCTCCAATTAAGTGACTTTAAAAATGCTATTATACAGCCTCATTGAGACATTTATAAGGTGCTGGTTTATTTTTTTAAAGAATACAATTGAGGAAATAAGTTTAGTTTGCTTGTTAATTTTGACTCTTGGTGTGCTGATTTGTTTAAATTCCCTCATCTACCTTCATTGCCATTTGGATGCCTACTGGCCCACCAGACTTAACATTTTCCATCGATCAAGAGGGGAAAATAAAAATCTGAAAAATTTACCAATTACCTCTTTATTATAAAAAATGTGCCTGGAGATCCCCAGAGAAAAAGAAATAAACTACTAAAGTGTTATTAACATGAAGTTAGATTTTTCTTTCATTTGCCCAAGGAAACACAAGGGACTCCTTTGTGTGCTAATTTAATAATATTTCTGAAACTGGCATCTATGTATGTGCCTATCTAGAAATATAGCAGTATACTGCTTTCATGGAGGGAGACTCCGTGAAATTCAGTTTTGATAAAACATTTGAAAAAAATGTGGGTCTAGGAAAGTCATTTTCACAGATCTCGTCAAAGCAAGAGTGCTATTCCCAGGGTGTGATGGATCATTGTGGTGATGTTAAACCCCTTGAGAGTTAGTTGGATAATCAAATAACAATAATCTCTTTCACATAGACTTTACTTATTAATAATAACTGCTTTACTATAAAACACAAATTCTATAAACACTCCCACATGAAAACGATTAAAATTAATTTCTTGAAGACTTGGAAAGTGGAAATAATCATTTCTTCATAAAGGAGATTACTAAAATCCAGATAAAGTTATCTAGGAGATGAGAGAAAGAATTGGACAAAGACCCAGTTCTTCAACCTCTGAAGCTTCTTGCTGGATCACACTTCATCTGTGTTGATGTATGGTTGTGTCTGGAGAGGGGTGAAAAATATTTAAAATATATATGCCTTAGAGGAAACTGAATCCAAATTCATAGAGAAGATAAATCAAAGTTTTGTTTACTTTATAAAAAAAAAGACCCAAAACAAAGTGCTTTAAATTCTCAGGCTCTCCAGTGTATTTAAAATGTCATTAAATTTACAAGCCATTGCTGGTATGACTTCAGGAAATACAACCCCAGCGTAGAGATATTTTCATTGGGGGACTGAATTTGGTATGGAAAACTATTTTTGTTTTCTTTAATGGAAAAGCCTGGCAGATCTCTGAATAACCTCTTGGGGGCGTCATATGACCAAACACTTTCTTGTGAAGTCTATAAAGACAAGAAACACTTAATTGCCCAGATACTGAGAAGTTCAATTCTCCTTGGAATTATTTATCTTGTTCTAGGAATGATGGGGAAATTCTGGAGGGATTTGAGTCTCTAATGTTGCTGTTGAGATTGATAACTTTTTGAGCGCTGGTGAAAGAAGGCATTTCAGTTGCTCAAGTTGAATTGGGACAAGGAAGGCATTTGAAAATTCATGCAAATCATTGCTTTCACAAGATGAGTCCAATGGTAAGTGACTAAAAAAAACAGAAAAAGAAATTCTACTGGAGGTGAGAGCCTGTTGTGTTTCTCTCAACAGCCACAACAGAGAAACTGGGTGTTTGAAGGGTGTAATTAAAGCTTTGTCTGATAGTGCCCAGTTCAAAAGGGAAAGATTCAATGAGTAAACTTACCCCCCCCCCCAAAGTGTGGAACTAGTGGTCTCATAGCATTTTCATCCTTAAGGGACTCAACTAATCAATCAATCAATAGCATTTGGTCTGGTATCAAAAGGATATCATCCTTGAGATCTTCTGAAAGGTTTCTTATCTATATTTATCCATCTATTTATTTATTTAGTGGTTTGGGGGCCACACCCAGTGGTGCTCAGGGCTTACTCCAGTGTGCTCAGGGGACCATGGCCTTGTGCAAGGCAAAACCCCTACCCATTGTGCTATCACTCTGGCCCCTCTTCTCTTCATTTTTTAAAAATATCTTTATTTAAACACCTTGATTACAAACATGATTATGGTTGGGTTTCAGTTATGTAAAGAACACCCCACTTCACCAGTGCAACATTCCCATCACCAAAGTCCCAAATCTCTCTCCTCCCCACTCCACCCCTGCCTGTACTCTAGACAGGCTTTCTACTTCCCTTGTTCATTCTCATTGTTAGGATAGTTTACAATGTAGTTATTTTTCTAACTACACTCATCATTCTTTGTGCTGAGCTTCATGAAGTGAGCTTTTTTTCCCCTTTTCTGACTTTCTGTGGAGTTTTAACACCCCTCAAATTTATGAAGACACCATTCAGAGGTGTTTGGATTTCATGGCAGCTAAATTAAATCTTCCCTAAGGGTCCAGAAGTAAATAATTTTGTTCAATGATTATCATGATTTCTTTATTTTTCCATTTTTGCTTAAACGGATCCCATCTGTGAATCTAAGGACCACTGTGTGTGGGAAATCCAATTATATCAATATTTTATTTTGATAGTAGAAAAACAGTAGGCAGGAGGGCCCACTGAGACCCCTTCCATTTTCAGAGTTCAGTACAATCAAGAGCTAATAAATAGACCATTGGCATATAATCAACTGTCATCTATTTTAGCATGGAATGATCTGGTACAGTAGATGGAAACCATTCAATAGCATCGACAAACAGATCGCTCATAACTTTAAATTAGTTAGCCTATTTCTGTAATGAATAGAGACTTAATTCAAGTTTCCTTATTCTGGGAACATGAAACAAAATTATATCATACAGTGAGTAACGGTTTGAAAAATTTTAATTTAGTTCAGCACCACAGGTTCTTCTAATTACTGCTGACTCTTCACACAGCAGATACAGTGACCCTAAGCCCAGGAGCAAAACAGCTGCTTCTCACCTGCAGACTCATTATCGAACTAATTATTCTTCAAATAATTTTATCATACTCATGCTGAACCTAATTCTGGACTTAAAAATATAGGTTTAAATCATTTAGATTGTCCTCTCCAAGTCAATCCTCCAGCCACAGTCCTGCTATCTTCCCTAATCCATGTTGGACTTTCAAGCCGTAAGTACCAGGGGAAGGAGTGTTCTTTGGTTTTCTTAGAATGAATTAGTATTCTGAATCTGTGTTTTCAAGTCCAACAGAACTCTAAAAGAGAGCTTATTAAAACCTTGCATCATTTGTAATGTTTGGTTAGGGTGGCATAGGGTTGGGTGGGATATGTTTTGGGGTGTTAAAGACATGTTAAGACATTTAAGACCATCTAAATATGTTCTCCCTGGACACATTCCTCATTTGGAGATATCATTTCACATTGAATTAATTTTATTTCTGTTATAGTTGGCTAGTTTATTACATGTTATATTTATAGGCTTTTAATTGGACCATGAATTTATTTGGAGATTTTTTTTAGCTTTCTTTTTTGTAGGTTGGAGCCAGTATGTCCATTTTCTTTAGCTTCCAAATGTTTTCAGTTGCCATTGACACCCTTTTAGGCCTAAAGCATAGTTTCTGATTTATAAGTTTTGAGCTTCTTCTGTAAACACAATAATTCTGGTCTTAGATATAGAGACTCATGGTGTCTCTGAGTTATGTAGGATTTCTGGCAAAATGGCAAATGGTTAATTCTAACTTTTTAGAGCTCAACTATTTTTCTCAGGGTTTGGTAGAAGATACACAGAAAGGTGCTTGTTGATACAGCTCTTTGGAAAAGTTCCTAAATTCAAGTCCATAATAGCATTCCTTATATTAACCTTTCCTAGTACTTATATATAATACACTTAGTATTAACTATTGGTGCTGCTAAAAGCTAGGCTCTAGGTAGAAGAACTTGCTAAAAGAATGGGTTCCTATTCATCTCATCCATTTATGAGTTGTTTTTACTTTTGGCCCAAACCCAGTGATGCTCAGGGATTATTCCTGGCTTTGCATTCAGAAATTACTTTTCATGGGCTTGGGGGACCATGTTGGACACTGGGAATCAAATTTAGGATGTTGAGCACAAGGTAAATGCAGTTTTATTTCTCTGGCTCCATATTTAAGTTTAAAGTCATGAAGGAATTTAGGATACCTTTTAATGTAACAGAGTAAAAAGTTATAACTTTTTTCACCTCTAATTAAAATTGAGTATTTTATTTAAATATGATAGGTACCAATTTATAATAATAGTCATAATTTTTATGACTTGTTACCATTTGAAATCACAGATTTTTCACATCACATTACAGTTCTGGTGGCTAATTTAAAGTTTTTTTAATATCTCTTACCATTTCAAAATTATGATAGGATACCAACAACTAGATCATAATATTTAATATGATAATAATGAAGTCTATGATCTCTGTGCTTCTTTATTATTTGATAACTACATTCTAATGTTGAATTCTTTTTTTTAATTTTTTATTTTTAATTATGAGAACAAAGGTGCAAAGAAAGAGGACAAGGTAAAGTTACAATGGAAAGACAATCACCCATAAACAGAATTCTCAGAAGAAGCCCCCTTGCTGAAATCTTAACTTTGAACTTTCAGCCAAATAACATTAAGATAAATAAAAGAGAACCCATGTACAATTACTTTGTCCCTCAAGTCCCCAGATTGTAATACATTATAATATTTCTCAGCTGCACACAAAGCAATCTAAAGCCATAAAACTTATGTAACTCCTTAAACATTAAAGGCATAGTATTTTTTTTTACATTTCCATGCACATACATATTCGTTTAAGTTAACCTCGAAAGTGTAAGTGGGTTTTTATTTTTAAGGATTAGAGTCAAAGGAGCACAGTAAAAACAGTGTTAGAGTGGCAATTATTGTTTGCATAGGTCCACCAAAATATGAGGGACATGGAAAGGGAAAACCTTGGCCTAAATACAAGGAGACCCTACCCCTGAAATTTCCTGGCATAAGACCAGCTCTAGGCTCCAGGCAAGCTACTTTGTTCAATCCAAGACATTGTCTGTAGTGCCAATACACTTTCATTTTTCACACAGTTTCTGTTGTTGGTATCATGTTTCTGTTTTAAAGATACTGGAATCTGCATATCCTACATTGAAGTCAGGATGTGGAGCATCCTCTAGTTTGACCTCACATTTAAAGGGCAATGCAGAGAGCCCTGTCCTGTAAGCAGGTTGCTGTTGTTGTTAAGTCTTCTCAGTGTTAAGGGAAGTCTTTTTTGAACAGGTCAATGTCAGAGCAGAGGTAGGGTCTTCCCTGGTAGAGGATTGCTTATAGGTGATGTTATAGAAAATATTGGATGTCAATGTTGAATTCTTTTATATATTTTTGTATTTTTATGTGTTTGGGTTTAGCTATTTTTTGTTTATTTTTTGGTTTTGGGGCCACACCCAGAGGGGTTACTCCTGGCAATGTGCCCAGAAATCAGTCCTGGCTTGGGGCTTATGGGATGCCAGGGATAGAACTGAGGTCTGTTTTGGGTCAGCCTTGTGCAAGGCAAATGTTGCTGCTGTGCTATTGCTCCGGCCCCTGCTTTAGCTATATTTAAAAGCACAATTTTAAGATGTCCATAGACTTTTCTGGATTGACATAGACATTTTCAATGTCACAAATCCAGTTATGTAATTCTGGACTGAAACTGAGACACAGATAGAAAGCATATTTTTTTCTTCAATGATCAGAAGAACGAGTTTCTAGGCTGAAAATTCCAAGGGGGAATTCGAGGCACAGATTTCTGGGATAGAAAAAGGCATGGAAATTTTAAGAACAGAAAGAGGCTAAGTACAGTGTATGGAAAGTTGAAGTAGGTGGGACTAGTGAAGTGTGTGGAGCCAGATTAAGATTGTGTTTATTATTCCACAATGAGAAGGAATTGGAGGATTTCAGTGAGGGGAATGAAGGGATATGGTTATGTATGTGGAGCAGAAAGTTTATTTGACAGAAGGTGCTTTAAGGACAAAAAAATTCCACAAAATTCTAGAATTACATAAAATTATAAAAGATAATAGCACATTAAAATCCATCTAAAACTTTCATAAAAGGTATGCTTTATTGGCATAATAAGTAATAATAGTTAATATACATGTGGAATTATAACAGTAAGAATAGAAGTAGAAAAAAGTTCCAAATTGGAATGCATAAAGGTGGTTGTTATGATGACAGATTGGGGTGGAGTGGTGGTGATGTGGGATAAACTTTGGGAACATGGGTGGAGGGAGTTTGACACTTGTGGTGGGATTGGTACTGAAAAATTGTATGTCTAAAACTTTACTATGAATAACTTTTTCAGTCACTACTTTAAATAAAATATTTGGGGCTAGAATGATATCACAGCGGTAAGGCATTTGCCTTGCATGTGGCCAACCCGGGATGGACCCAGGATCGATTTCCAGAATTCTGTATGGTCCCCTGAACCTGCCAGTAGTGATTCCTGGGCATTCTAGAGCCAGGAGTAACCCCTGAGTGCTGCTGGGTGTGGCCAAAAATATTTTAAAAAATTAAAAAATGTAATAAACACAAAAATAGTTCTACTGAAAGAAATTTATTTAAAGAAATCTGAGGAGAAAGTAAAAAATGAAAGAGAGAGAGAGAGAGAGAGAGAGAGAGAGAGATGTCTTCAAGAGTGGACATAGTCTTATCCAGAGTAAAAACAGTGGGAGTTGGAAAACTTAGCTATAAAATATCTTCATTACTATAAAAGTTTACAATGTGCGTCTGGACAAAAGTAATAACAGAAATTTAAATTCCATAAATACATTTTTTATTTGTTGCCAACTTATTTTTCAATCCTTGTTGAAATAATGCAATGGACAAGAAAGAGCCATTTTAACAAATGATGCTGGGCTAGTCAAATATTCATGTATAAAAATCTGAATTTGAATTTTTTCTCATTCCATACATAAAATTTAACTCAAAATGGATCATATAATGACATATAAGAGTTGAAACCATAAGGCTCTTAAAAATCAGAGGAATAAATTTTTATGACTTTAGATTAGAATATGATTTTTTTAAAGAAATGCCACCAAAGGCATCAGTGAAAAAGAAAAAAAAATAGATAAATTAGATTTCATCAAAATAAAAAACTTGTCAAGAATGTGAAAAGGCAACCCACAGAGAGAAAGAAAATGTTTATAAATCAGATGTCTTAGAAAGGATGAATATCCAAATATAGCAAGTACTCTTAAAACTCAATATCAAAATGACAAACAATCCAATTAAAAAATGGGCAAAGAATCAGAAGAGATTTTTTTCTCCAAAGATAGTAGACAAGAAACCAACACAAACACAAAAAGAAGCTTAACTTTTCTAGCCAGCCATAAGGAAAATGCAAAGCAGAATGAGATCCCACTTCACACTAGGATAGTTATAATGAAAATGACAGGGAGACTAACAAGTGGCGGTGGAAATGCAGAGAAATGGCAGCCAAACCCGCAGACATTGTACACTGGGAATGTAAAGTGGTGTAGCCCCTTTGGAAAAACATTTTGGCAGTTTCTCAAGAAGTGAAAGAGAGTTGTCATATGACCTCGCAATTCCTCTTCTTGATATCTCCCCAAGAAAAATGAAAGCATATGTCTATACAAAAAACTTGTGCACAGATGTTCATGGTAGCATTGTTCTTAATTACCAAGAAGAACAAGCAATCTCAATAATCATCAGTTTGTGAATAAAACAATAAAGTGTACAGAGTCACACAATGGAATACCACTGCACAATACAAGGAGGTGCATACTCCAATTTGGAGGATCTCAAAAATGTTGTGCTGTGTTAATGAATGAATCTAGTTTTTAAAAAAGACAATATGTTGTAATATTCCATTCCATAGGGAGACAATATTTCAAGAGAGCACAGTAGATTAGTGATTTTCTTGGGCTGTGAGGATGGGAGCAAAATAGGGAATAACTTCTAATGGGTATAGTATTCATTTATGAGGTGATGAAAATATTCTCAAAATAGATGGTGGCAATGATTATTGGACTTTGAATATACTATCACTAAATTATGCCTTTTATATGGATGCATTTTATTACACATTTATTTTATTTTCTAGGTTTCTATGGGGCTATACAAACTCTGCTCATAGTTCACTCCTGGCAATGAATTTAGGGTTCACTCCTGGTGGGGTTAGGGCATGTGCCAACCTAGTTCAATCCCCAGACACCACATATGACACATATGTGGGATTGAATTAAGTTGGCACATGTAAGGCAAACATCCTACCCACTGTACTCTCCTCTCTCTCTAGCCTAAATAGGTGAATATTATGAAATCTGAATTATGTTTTCATAAGACTTTTCAAAAGAAAAGATACAGAAGCTGTAACTGTAAGTTGGAAGTTGCTTTACTAGTTGAGGAGAAAAGTGCTAGTGATTCGTGTTACCCCACACCCCATTCTTCCCGTGTAACCTTACCTACAAGAAAGACCTGCCCATTTCTGGGCAGGGTCTTTAGTAGGTAACAAAAGGGTTTGGCCTGAGAGGCAAAGGGGATTGGCATGGATAAAGGATGGAGAAGTAGCAAGAGAAGAGATAGCTGAAAGACAAGTTAGAATGCAGGGTTGAATAAGGATTCAGTGTAAATGGTTATGGTAGACCACACATGTTGGCCAGGGATTGCATAAAGATGATACACCCTGAAGCCTGCCTGTGAGTTTTCTACCCACAGCAAACACTTCAGTACTGCCAGCTGAACAGGGGGCAAACATGTGGCCTGGGCTGGAGAAGAAAGGCCTCTCATTCCTCTATCACCATCCACCACCATCCAAGCCCATCCAAAGGACTTTAATTCTACAGTTTGGATTCAAAGATGGTTTGGAGATAGTAAGAAATAATTGGGTTTGATTCCTCTATATTTCAATGCAAGAGTCAATGCTAGAGTAGATCAAAATAGTGGGAAGAAGAGAAACCTCAGAGGTGGAGCTGGCACAGATCTAAGTTCTCCTGTTTTCCCCACTATCATCTCAACATTAGATCCATCCACCAGGATTATCTGGTTCTAGCGGACTGGTTCATGACAAAGGGAATGTAAGATCAAACTATAGACATGTGCCTGGTGGTTGATGTGGTATTTACTTTGCCAGAAAAAAAAGTGGGGCCATGAGTCTATGTTTTTTTTTTGGGGGGGGGGTTGGGGTTTTGGGCCACATCCGGTGACACTCAGGGGTTACTCCTGGCTATGTGCTCAGAAGTTGCTCCTGGCTTGGGGGACCATATGAGAACCAGGGGATCGAACCGCAGTCCGTCTTAGGCTAACGCAGGCAAGGCAGGAGGCACCTTACCTCCAGGGCCACCGCCCGGCCCCCAAGTCTATGTTTTATTACAAATAATGTCTCTAAATGTTCTCTTCAATTATAAAACAGTTGGTTATCTGCAGGGCACTTGACGAGTAATAATCTTTTTAGTCCCAAATGTTTCTATATAGGTCAATATCATCTTTCTTTCTCATAAGCATTTCCTCTTAGTGTCAAGGGTCCGCTTTCAAGTCTCAAGCAGTTTTTTTTTTGTGTTAAATTTTTTAAAACTGGATTTGAAGGTGAATATTCTGGATAGACTAATTCACCTGGGTAAACAATATAAAAGACACACATGTGTTTAAAGACCACAGTGCTCCAGAGATATGAAATGGTCAGTGTACATTAAGTACGAGCTGAGAACATTTATTTTTCCCCTCGTATTTTTTCCCTGAGAAATAGAAACAGGTATTTAAAAAGGTGGAAATTTTATATTGAAAGGATTTTTTAAAAATCCAACTCCAGCTTGAACACTTATGAAATGCATGACCATCTTGAAAGAAGTTTCTGGCTTTACTAAAAGTGACATGCACCCTTCTTTTATTCCATACATGTTTTAGCTCTGTCTAGAACCAGAGCATTGGGTGAGAAAGTCACTGAGACAATCTAATAAAAGATAATAATAATAATAATAACAATAATACAGCAGCCAGAAAGACTGGTAAGGAATCAGAATCAACCCCATTTGAAGACTGTTTCCTGGAAAAAATGTAGTATTTGACTTTATGTGAAGGTAGGCTGGGTAGAAGGAGGAAGGTACTTAAGTATCTCCCCTTAAATGGCTGACTTTTCGGTTTTCAAGGGATAAATGTCAATGTAGCCTAGTTGTTATCATCTTTGTCCAGATGATCTAGATTTATATACCACTAACTTTTTTGCTAATAATCAATAGGTCACATTTTAAATTGCATGACCATTCTGAGATGTACATATCATATAGACAATACCACCTAAATGGTAGGGCTTAAATGAACTTATGTGCATGAAAAGCTTTGATCACAGTGCCCTGAAATATGCTTGATAAATGTTGGCTATTATCATTTATTGGGTGCCTGTTATGGGCCAGAGAATATACTAGATGACAGTGATGATGAAGCTGTTAAGATAGAAAGTGTCTCTGTACTTCACAGATCTTTCTTTTTGTTACTGGAGTCTATTTGTGTTACTACTAAATATTCTCAAGGCACATATGGTCCAAAAGCAAGTGATAAAAATCCAGCATTATTGGTACTTCCACTCTTCTTCCATGATAGGGAGTTTATTTATAGCAAAGATAAGGAGTTTAAATGCATGCCCATAAAGTTAAAAAGTGATTCTCAAATGGGATCTGTGGCATAGTTGCCCAACTGCATTGCTGTGGCTGATGGGAATGTTTAAGAGTAAAAATAAATCTGTAAATCACTGACTAGCTCTAACTTCTGGATATGTAGGGTGTATGAAGTTGTCTTTGAGTGGGGTTTGGGGGTATAGGACTGTCTCAGGAAAAGGGGATGAGTGAGGCAAGAGGCAAGCATTCCAAGGGAAATGAAAGTTTGTGGGGTGTGATTTGGTTTTTAATCTTCTCTGTTCATCTATAATATTGTTCTCATTTAACTCCTATTAGTAATGGGGAGTTCACATCACTGTCCATTCATTAGTATTTTGTCATGAGAAAGGTTTTCTTATTAGCAAGAGGAGGCTTAATGATCTGGAACACACCAAGAATAAGCCTGTTCCTCTGAAGGGCAGAATTACTATGAGTGGTAATTGTGGGACATGGAGTGAGATTTTTCACAATCTTGACCACTAGCCCTCTGTCAGAAGGATTCTGGGGTCACTGAATAGAAAAAGTAATTATTTTCTGAACTTCATATATACTTTTCATCAAATACTGGCCAAATCCCATTCTTTTGGAGAATATCCTCTATCTTCACACACCTGTTATGTTGGGGGAAGGATGGAAAGGTTAATTCAAATCTTGATTGAATTCTGGTGGCTACAACCTACTATCATCCACCAGTCCCAGTTCAAAGAAATTGAGTGAATTACCTGTGATTACTCTCAAATCCCCAAGGAACTGAAATCACTAAGAGAAGAACTTAAATATACATGCACACACAGTGTCCTTCACTTAATATGGAGAGAGTATATACTAATTCTGATAGTTTGTTGCATGGGGGTTGCTTGCCTGGTTTTCCTAAATGGAAGCAGAACATGAGGTAATTAAACAGTCAGGAGACTTCTGGGTTTGATTATCACTCATTATATGACATTGGGCACTCTACCTTCAATACCTGAAAAATGGGAATTGTAATATTTGACTGAGGGGATTTATATGAGTGTTATGATATGTGTTTAAAATTTCTTGGTAACCTTTCAAGGGTCCCATGAATGTCAAGGATTGTTAGGAGATGTCCCATATGATTTCATTCCCTTAAAGCTCCCAGTACAGAGGCTGGCATTCAAGGGCTCACTGTTGGTAGATTGCATTGAATTAATAATAAGATCTGACATGGCTCTGGCTATATTTTCATGCATTTTCTTAAGCTTACTTTTTTTAGACCTACATTTTCTACTCTATGATTCAAGTCATCTATCTAAATTATAAATGAAAAATGTGACTGTGTGGTTCCACTGTATTAAAAATCACCCATTAAGCATATACTGCCCTGAAGACAGTTCTTTACCTAACTTTGTCACTTAATTCCTTTCCTTCTTATGCTCTGAGATCTAGTGATATCTTCCTGTTTCCTGTCCTTATAGCTCCCCTTCAGTCATGCGAGCCCTAACCCCAGAAACATAGAATAATTCATTCTTTAGTGAAGTTATGCATGCTCCTTAATCTAGCGAAAAGTCCTTCAAGAAATCTTCCAGTGTCTATTTCTCATCCTTCAGAATTTTAACTACTATTTCCTTCCTCTGAAAATTTTCCCTAAGACGCAGACCAAGTTAATGAAACAGGTTCAATGCCTCTAAAGCCATGGGCTTGCCACAAAATAAAAAAATTTTGGTCACTCGAGGCTGGAGAGATAGCACAATGATAGGGCATTTGCCTTGCATGTAAATGGATAGTGGTTCGAGTTCCAGTATCCCATAAGGTCCCCGAGCCTCCCAGGGGCGATTTCTGAACCAGAGTCAGGAATAACCTGAGTGCTGCTGGATATGATACAAAAACAAACAAATAAACAAACAAAGAACCCAAAAATATTTCTGGTCATTCAATGCATACCTTCTTGGCCCCAATCACAGTTTCATACATTGGCTACAACCTATTGTAGCCTCCCTGATGAGCAGCACCATGTTTAATCTACTAAGGCGGAACTCAATAGGAACTAGAATATTCTGAGGACCCAATTTGTGTACAATCAAATGCAAAAGAATATCGGAATATAAAAGACATAGGGATTTTAATACTGGTTTTTAATTGCACAGATGCTGAAAAAAACTGAGTCCCAATAAGGAACAATAAGGTAAATCAGTCAGTAGCAAAAGCAGGACATTGCTACTCCCTCTAGTGTTGACAGAATCACACAATTGGGACCTCTAAGTAGAAGCAAGAACCAAGGAGAGACTAACTGACTATAGTTGATCCCTATAGTGATGCCCAGAAAGAGGGAAACAGGCACCAAAGATTTTTATTGCCCTCTCCACTGTCATTCTCGTCAGTGAGAAGTTGGATATCAGAGTAGTGACAAAATCAATGGAAGGCAGCCTTTTCCTTATCCACAGCACAACAATAAAATGTGACCAGAAAGAATAATAATAAAAAAAAGAAAAAGAAAAAAATTGTAACCAGAGGGCCTGGTATGTTGGGTGGGGTGGGTGGGTGGTGTGGATAGGTGTAGAGGGGTGAATTGAGTTGACCTGTGAGACTACTTTATACTGGAAACAAGTGAGTGGTAGAAAGAAAAGCTACCCTCAGTATCATGCACATAAGCACTTGTTTCTTCCACCAGCACAAGCACAATCTTTATCCCCATTTCAGTCAAAGATAGGTCTCATCTATGACATGATCCTGATTGGCTGCCACCTACCATTGATGGGGATAGGCTTCACTGTATAGGTTTGTGCAAAAATTCTCCATGAAGTTTCATAACAGAACCACACAAAAATAACTTTTTTAGAGTGTGTTCCTTTGGTGAAAGGACACTGGACTCTCTCCTTCATGTAATTTTCTGTGACTGCTTTGGATCACGACATTCATGCCTGAGATGGTGACTTGCAGAACTTGTTTTCATTAATGCCAGACACATGTTTGAGTGATTAGCATTGTCTTCCTATGCCTTATCTCATTCCCCACAAACCAAAAAGTAGCATTGTTATAAGGGATGAAGAGAAGAGTTATCAGAACAGGTAAATAATTTGTGATAGAGAGATGAGTATAAACCACTCACCCAGATGTACCAGTTTACTGGCAGGAGGAACAGGATAATCACAAGACCTGGTTAGAATATTCTTACACTGCATATAAAAGGGGAAAGCTATATCTCAAATCAGAGTGAGAAACTAAAGGATTCCAGAGAAAACATGTGAGCACTCTTGCCTCAACAAATTACTTATTTCAGTTATGATTCTTTTTCATGGAATACAAAATTTTTGAACAATCACATTAAATATGTGATTAGAACTTCTGTGTATTCATCATATAAGACTTTTTACAGTGAAAGCAAAAACTTCAATAAAATAGCTCTTTTAGCAGCCTTATGCTACATAAATAGTTTGATGAACACAAATAAAGCAAACTATTTCATGACTCTAATATACCCTGGACTATTTTATTATCATAACTAGGTTTTTTTTAAATATAGGATCATGGACTGATGAGATAGTACACTGGGTAGGATGCTGAACTAGGTTCCCCACATTCTGCATTTTCTTCTAGGAATAATTCCTGATTGAAGAGTCTGAAATAGGCCCTGAGCATCACTGGTATGACTCTAAAATAAGCAATAAGAGCCACAACAACAAAATACAGCATTATTTTTGCATTTTTTATTGATTAAAAAGTCATGTTATTAGTGTGGTCTGTTATTATGTAACTCTCCAATCATTCCTTTAAGGGTGTTTAAGTCCTTTTAAATGATCAAATCGCTAGCAATACCCTTCCTTCAGTAGTCGCATCCTAAATAATTCATGGAAGGAAATTGTAAAAGTCAGATGAGTACTGGTTACTCTGGGGATTATTTAATTGTGTGGATGCTGAGTACATAAACTATCACTTATTGTTAAAACCCCTATTTATCATTTAAAAATATACCAGTCCATGAGGACTCTATTTTACCTCCTGTGTGCCACATAAAGTACTTGAAGTCATTTATATACTTGTTTACATGTCCATTGTCATCTTTAACTTGCAGAATAGAGTTAGGGAGTCCTTCATTTTCTTCCTTGCTCTATCTTCTGTGCCTACAACAGTACATAGCACATAGAGGTGATTCTGCTTTCCTTCTACATTATAATGGACTTAAGAGAATGAAGATGTGTCCTCCCTTATTGACAAACACCTTCCTTCGAAGTTTCTGGGTAGACTTTGCTCCACTCAAAAGATCTGGTTAAACATTCCACGATCACTTCTGTGTGCAGGCACTAAAGTGAAGTGGGAGCCTATGAATTGCAAGCTGGTTTTAGTGTTGCCAAAAAAGTCACTGCTATCAATTATGACATATATTTGAAGAGAAGGAAGTCCTGTCTATATGGCAATATATTCCACAGTGTCTAATTTGTTTGCTGTATTAAAGCCAGGCTTAGTTATTGATGAATCAATCATCATGTCTTGTATGCTGATGACACCACCTAAGTCTCTTTCACAAGAGAATAGTATTGCATATGGAGATTGGTGCTGGGCCATATATTATTAAACTCCATAAACATGTTGAACATTAATTGCTACTGCTGTGCAAGAAAGCACTTTTTCCCCCCTTTTTGTGGTAGAGAGTTAAGTAATTTATCCAGGATGACTCAAGCCATGTCTCTAGGCAGCCAGTGAAATGCTGCTAAATCAATCCATATGGCTGGTCTCTGCAGGAGAATCAATGGTGTGACCTGCATGGGTGAATGACATAGGGCATCTCAGCCATGCTGAGCTCTTTCTTGCTGTAAATGGACAAGCCCTGCAGGTTAGATCTCCACATACCTCATGGGGAAAGGAGTAGAAACAATTATAGGGTCAATTTAAACAAAAAATAAATGCTCATCTCAATTAATTCAGATGAATTGAACTTTCCCTAGATTTTCTTATCAGTGTGTTTTTTTCTATATACAAATAATGGTCTTATGCTCCATTTCACTTTTCCGGCACCAACTTAGACTCGGTTCAGAGAAATAAAAAGTTTCTTACAAGGGCAAGGTGTGAGGGCTGGGACTGGTTAGTTTCCAGACACCAGTATTTATACTGTATTTGATGCCCTCCTTTGGAAACTTTCTTTCTTTGTCCTACACTCTGGTTCTAACTCTTGTACTTAAATTATTTATTGATACTGTTTCTAATACTTAATTGCCTTGAAAATTATTTCAAAGATGAACTACTAAAAATGTAATCAAGAAAAACAACTGCACTCCCACATCAATTATTTTGCCCCCAAGTCCCTGATTTGTCACCAACCTGATGTGTTTGTAATACACTGGAGAATAATAAAATCATTCTTACCTCACCTGTGTATACATTTTTATTATTATTACTTTATTTAGACATTATGGTTACACCATTGTTTATGGTTGAGTTTCTATCATGCAGTGTACACCACTTTTCTTCACCAGTGCACATTTCCTGCCACCAATGTCCCAAGATTCCCTCTCAGCCTCCCACTGCCTGCATTTTGCTTCTCTCTTTCTCTCTTTTTATTTCTCTTTTCCCTTATTTCCTTTTAAACACTGTTTACCCATGTATTCTAAACAAAAAGATTTCTTTAATGGGACATCCAGGGTTTAGTTTTTCGTGTACCCCAAAATAAAATTTCCATAGTTGCATATTAACATATAATTGGACACCCCAAAATATCTACTCTTATTTTTTAGCAAAAGTCTAACTAAATAGTATCTTGGATTTTTTTTCATGGAAAGTAAACAAATAGACCTTATAAAAGTTTGTATAGGTACAAGTTATATGCATTAGTTTCTCAGTCATTGGCTTTCTATTGCAAATAGAAATTAGAAAAACCAAGAGGTGGGTCTGGAACGATAGCACAGCAGTGGGGGTGTTTGCCTTGTACGCAGTTGATCCAGGACAGATAGTGGTTCGAATCCCAGCATCCTATATGGTCCTTCGAGACTGCTAGGAGCAATTTCTGAGAGAATAACCAGGAGTAACCCCTGAGCATCACCGGGTGTGACCCCAAAACAAACAAACAAAAAAATTAAAAAGAAAAACCAAGAGGATCTACATTTTTACTCTTGTCTTTTGAGACTATATTTAACTCTCTGAATTATTATTATTTTTTGGGGTTTTTTTTTTTTGGTTTTTGGGCCACACCCAGTGACGCTCAGGGGTTACTCCTGGCTATGCGCTCAGAAGTCGCTCCTGGCAGGCACGGGGGACCATATGGGAACCGGGGGATCGAACCGTGGTCCGTCCTAGGCAAGGCAGCAGGCACCTTACCTCCTGCGCCACCTCCCGGCTCCCAACTCTCTGAATTATTAACATAATCCTATTCTGATTTTCTTATTCCCTCTTGTAATGGAACCTGGGATTATTTAATTTGACTCTAGTAGGATAGGCAATTGCAATAATGCCAGTTTGTAAAGGCCCTGCCTGATTAAAATCCTGGTATGTTTTTTCCTTCGCTACAGTAACCAGCGTGGGCATGCTTGTGAGGTTTAAATCAAATCAATGATTTTTTTCTATAGGATTTTATATAGAGGCACATTCTCTTTCCTCTAAGATTATTAACTGAAATAGAGTTGATTAATTTTCTTCTCTAGTATCGTTGGTCCATACTCACTAATGGAAGTAGTTGCTGTGTAGAGAAAGCGCAAACTGTGAGGTCAATATATGACAAAATCTGTGTCTCTGTGCGTGTGTGTTTGTGTGTGTGTATATGTGTAAGTGAGTGAGAGAGAAAGATAGCATGAAACCCTATACCCTATTTTATTAGTTTCCATTACTCCTCTGAAGTCTCTTGCAATGTGCATCCATTACACATCAGCAGGCTTTGGGCTATATCTTTGTTCCTTGCAACTGGACAGGTTCAGACTAATATATATATGGAGCTTCCTTGAAACTCCATTTACTGCTTTAAAAATTTCAGATTCTTGGGAGGCCTTGGGATTCTGAGAAAATGGAATGACTCAGGGGCTTAATATGACCATGGAAAATTCTAGCAGTCCTAAAGAAGATAGAGAGAAGGTAGATGGAAGCTGCATTTATATCTCACTCGTAGACATAAATAACTTGCCATTTCTACTGACACCTTTATATTCTACTTTGATTTCTGCCATCTCTTTTGATACAACTTTATTTTGATTCTGTTTATCTTTTCCTTCCTATGCAAATGTCAACAGTTCTGTCTTAATTTTCTCGGATGTGTCTAATTTTTGAGCCTTGTATTTTGAGAGCTTTATGCATAATAACAATTATCACCATGTCACATTGGCTTCTGAGATATTGAGTAAAATTATTAGGTATTATATATCTCCCAAACTCTCTAGGAATGTGGGGAGGTGACTAGCTGTGATCATTTAATAATTTAGTGTTCAAAAGTTTGGTTTTCCCTGCTGATCTCTGACTTCTACAGATTTATGACTATGCTTTGGAAGATTATATGGCACCTCTGTAGAAGTCTTGGGTCTGAGCTTCAGCTTGTAATATGTCCTCAGAAGCATGAATCATAGCTGCAAGGACTCAAGAGGTGAGGAGGTGGGTAGATTTTCCTCCATCCACCTCCACAATTTTATCACCATCTTTCAGATCTTACAAGGTCCTGCTCTGTGTGTGTTGGCTCATTTCTTGGCTTTGTGGCCATTTTTGATAGCTAGTGAGAAAGAATGCAGAGGAGAGAGCCCTTCAAGGTGATTTTAAGCTTGAGGTTTCCCACTTATAAATCTTGTTCCAAGCAGGGTTTCACTGTAACATGTACTGAGGGGAAATAGTGAGGAGTAGACACAGTGCCAAGTTTGAGAGAAACTGACTTATAAGGTCATGAGCTCAGGGGCTCTGGGCCTGTTCCTTCCATTGTCCAACTCTCAAATTAACATCTGTGAAATAAAGGAGATGGCATTACTTGTTTCATAGAAATGTTGTATGAATCAAAATAAAATTGAAGTAATAAATATTCAAGTGTTTTGTGGAAGGAAGTAAAGGATCAAATGCAAGACTGTGTTCTCATTAAGATGCCAATTTTAGAAATAACACCTTAATACAAAATACAAATAAAGTATGTTTAGTGAAAGATGTTTACTTGTTAAAATTTGTTATGAAGAAATAGCAGTTTGAAAAGGAGACTGTGCATTTATAGTAATTGTAGAGTTGTACTAGTAAAAAATGTATGCCTTTACAAATGGGTGAGATGAAAACTATAGATTAAGCGAGTAGGTGAATTCAACGTAAGGAGGGCTCATGCTTGAAATTTTGTCAGTCCATCTCACAGTTTGATACATTTGGAATTGTTAATTCAGAAGTTTTTTTAATTCAAAAAAATTTTTTTGGGTTTTTGGGTCACACCCGGCAGTGCTCAGGGGTTACTCCTGGCTCCATGCTCAGAAATTGCTCCTGGCAGGCACGGGGGACCATATGGGGCACCGGGATTCGAACCGATGACCTTTTGCATGAAAGGCAATCGCCTTACCTCCATGCTATCTCCCGGGCCCCACTAATTCAAAATTTTTAATTTCAGCAAACTCATTATTGACATGTAGACTTGTAGTGATGGCCATTGTTAAATTTTTCCACAGGAAGAAATTTGGATATTAGGGTTTTTTGGTTTTGCAACATATGGTCTTCACACACACACACACACACACACACACACACACGTACACACAAGGGTGGATACACATCCTAATAAAGATGTGTATTGAAGATTTTTGTTGGGTTTTTTTTTTTTTTTTTGGTGGTCACACCCAGCAGTGCTCAAGGGTTTCTCCTGGCTTTGCACTTAGAAATTGCTCTTGGCAGGCTGAGGGACCATATGGGATGCCGGAATTTGAGCCACAGTCTGGTCCCTCCTAAGTCAGCTGCTTGCAAAGCAAATGCTCTATCACTGTGATGTCTCTCTGGTCCTCTGAATTATTATACCCTGGGCCCTGCCTTTGTCTTGAAAATGACCATTTTTACATATTTCCCCCAGAATAATGATAAATTAAGATCTATGTGTTTAAAGATGCTTAAAAGAGGCATGATATTGTCTTCTTTTTATACAGGTTTAATTCAGTTCTCTTTCATTTGGTTTGATTATCTCACAAATTTTGACAGGAAAATGGGCCTCTATATACTCTTCACAAGATTCAAGGAAATTCCTACTCTTTCTACTCTTCTGATGTTCTGTGATATGAGAATTTAGGAATGTTTATTGATCTAAATGATCCCATATAGTCCTGAATGTAGAGCCTAAGTTTGAAACTCGGGAGGTGTTGTCCAGAGATGATAAGTGGTTTGCTCAGACCCAGATTTTTCACAGGTCTCCTGACTTTTTGCCAAACATTTATCTATACAACACTATTAGGAAGCTTCAGTGTTATGTTCATGTACCAAGACAATAAGATAATACACATTGCAAAGATCTTCATCTCTGCTTTGTCATGGTATCCAAGATAAATAGCAAGTAGGTTCTAAATATTGGGGCCCACCTAGTTCTCAGAGAGGACAGACTGAACCACAGGATATTAGTATCTGAGAAAATGAGTAGAGCTCCCTTCTTCATGTACCCAAAGAATTAAAGTCCAGTAGAAAGGTATTTGTCACTGATGGTGTCTACGAGCAAGTGTTTGCCATAAGGAGTTCCAGAGAAAGTAGAGTAAGGTGGCTAGTTCCTTGAGTTTAGGACTGGGATGATTTATGAAAGCTATATAAACTGGAATGCTCTATGAAGAGGTGTGAAAACTGGAAATGAGCTGTTAAGGGTTAGAGATCATGAAGAAAGAAGTGAGCGCAGCAGCAGTCTCGAGTCCCTAAAATACTCAAACTTCCAAACACAGTGTGTAGGGGCAGTCTTGTTGAAACCTAAAGCTCTTCTCCCACAACTTCCCAGCTCCAAGATGTCAACCTACATGAATAAGGCTTCTGTAGCTGCTCAAGAAACACTGACAGTATTGTGTGACAATCACCTAGATGAGAACCTAGAATCCATTCTCTTCCTGGGATAGCCAGAGTTCTTATGACAGAGGGAGACTTCCAGGCAGAGTCATAATAGGTAAAGGAAGAGTGTATCCTACACATATTAAAGTGTCCTGTCAAGCCATAGATAGTTTTCATAGTGGCACTAAACAATCTTACCATTTCCTTGAACGATTACATATGGAGTCTAGAATTTCCATATAATTGGCACCACCCCCTCATCACTCATTATCAATAGAATGTGCCACGTGATTCCTGCTGTCTACTGCTTGTGCTTTTCTCCTTTTCATACTTCTTTCAGGCTTTGTAGGGGACTGAATTACTGAACCTGAACAGACACTGGTCTGTTGTGGTACCAATTGGGAGTTCTGTATCTACAGGTTGTAGAATCTCCAGTTATGATAACTCCTGTGGCCTTGGGATCAGAGCTTGATCTATCATGAGAATTCTGTCTGAGTGTTTTGATTTTCACATAGCTATGAAATCTGTGTTACTCTTCCTGAAGATGTGCTAGTTCCTAAAAATAATGGCCCTCATTAATCATTTGCTAGGAATTCTGCTTATCCCACATATTTTTAGCTTTCCCCATCAAGAAAAATATGGAAGCTCACTGTTATCCCCAGAAAAATTAGGTTTCAAGTTTCTCTAGGACTTCCATATTTTCAGGTAGTTGGTAATTAAAGATACAAAACATTAAAATGAAAATTTCTTATGAATAGACTAAGCACTGAGATGAGAAGAGCAACACATAGATCAGTTTCACCTTGCGGACATACTTTCATTAAAAAAAAGGATAGTTTGCCCGAAATTGTGTTTTATAATTCACCTCACTTTCTTATAATGTAGTGAGGATTTTCAGTCATGTCTCTTGATAAAATAAGAATCTCTGAAACTCCAATTTGATTATTTGCATGACTTAGACATATGTTAAGAGCCAATTCTATTTTAAGTACACTGTCTTCCAGAGACTGGGGAATTTGGGGTCGAGAAAGGTCAGGAAGACTTGAGAATTATCTACTTAGTGAATTAAGCTTAACTCCCTATGGGTATTTTAAACAGGGCACACTTAATAAAGGTAACAATAAAGGGAATAAGTCCTGCAAAATCTCCTAAGCAGGTGCAACTGGGAATGGTTCTCTTAGATGATTCCTTTAAAATGAGGAATGAATCTACCTTAGAGCTTTCATGTCTATCAATTTCAAGAGACATTCTCCACGAAGAATCAGGAATCCAAAAATCAGAAAACTGAAAGCAGGAAACTTACCTTTGTGTGATTGGATCTTCTTGATATTCAGGAAGCAGGAGCTTGGTCCCAAAACTCCTTTATAGAAATTCCTACATTTTCTAAATTATGCTTGCTAGCAAGAAAGTAGCCAACAAGGGCAGGCAATGTGGTTTTCATCTCCTTCTGCCTTTGAAATCTTACAGGACATCATCTAGATTTTATGTACGTCTTTCTGTATGAGATTTTGGGGCCATAGTTTCCAATATCTCCAATGGAAAGATGGCACCGTAGAGGTTTAAGTGGTTGATTCATATCAATCACCTCAATTGTTGATGGTCTTTGATCATTGTTTGCATAAATTTTTAAAGCTGCACCCTCAATACAGAGAAACATATTAAAGAGAGAGCTACTTTGAAAATGGTAAAAATAATAATCTAATTTTACAGGTAGAGAAGTTAAAAGAGACACACATGAATTATGGAGTTGGTACCAAATCCTTTATTACAGATTATTTCCAATTTAGTGCCTTGCATATATGCATCGTGGACCTGAAGTAAGGTTGTGCTGTAAAGTCATTGTAGAATGACTTTTAATTTTATATTAATTTTACTTGAAGATTATGGAATTTAACTATGTGTTCTTGTATGTATGTTTCAATCATTTGTATAAAAATAATAATTTTTTCATTCTTCATAGAAGCCAAAACATGGAATCAACCTAAATGTTCATACACAAATGACTGAATAAACAGGCTGAAAAACAAGTACAATACTACTTACCTTGCTGCCATTAAAAAAAATACAAAAATAGGCTATTTGAGAAGAATGAAGGAAACCTGAGGTGATTATGCTAAATGAAGTAAGTATGGAAGTGAAAGACAGTTGCTGTTTTACTCATTTACTCAATTGTTGACAAACAATTGGGTGGTTTTTTACTCATATGAGAAATATAAATAATTAATATAAACTGAAAAATTTTACAAAGCTAATTCCAGACTCAGTAAAAACTATGGTATTTATGAGAGAGAAATGTGGGTCAGTGAGAGGAATGGGTGGCAGTGTCTTTTAGTGGTGGCTGACACTGGAATTTTGGTGGGTGGAAGTAGTAAAACTTATAGACCTATAGAGATATTAAGCTATCCCCATGGAGTTATATAATATTTCATTTAATGGTGAATCATTATAAAAGGAATAACATTTAAAGCGGGAGCCGGGAGGTGGCGCAGGAGGTAAGGTGCCTGCACTAACCTAGGACAGACCACGGTTCGATCCCCCGGTTCCCATATGGTCCCCTGTGCCTGCCAGGAGCGACTTCTGAGCGCATAGCCAGGAGTAACCCCTGAGCGTCACTGGGTGTGGCCCCAAAACCAAAAACAAACAAAAAAAAAACAAAAACACTTAAAGCTATATACTGTTCATTTGTGTTACATATACAGGGTTCACTGCAAGGGTAAATTGGGGTCTGATAGCTGTTATTGGGGACCATTCAGAGAAAAGTCAAAGAGTTTTGTAGAACGCTGTGCTGCCTTTCTTTCTCAGATAATGTCCTAATATAATTTTGTTGAATAGCTGTAGAAATTAGTTTCATTTCTACTCAACTGCTACCTCTTCTGTTAAATCTCTCATAGCCTCTGCTATAATTAATTTTACTCTTTGTCTTTACAACCAAAGCCCAGTATTTATTGCTGGATTAGATCTGAAATCATATCGTACATTGTTTTATGGCAAATCCTATAATTTATATACTTTCTACAAGGGTGTAGGTCCTTTGTGAGGAGAGACTGGGTTTTGTCCCTGAATCCCAGAAGCCAATTCTTTGCAAATGAAATAACTCAGTGGCAAAGACTGAGCTCTCCCTTATATTCTTTCCTGGGTTACAGACACTTCTCTGGTCCTTGCAGGTAGGCAAGGCTATGTGATGGCACACTGTTAATGATATGAATGATAATGTTTGTCTCCACTATGTGTAAAGTTCAAAGAAATCAAGGCAGGTTACCTGAAGAGTTGATCCAGCACAAAGAGAACATTACATCAATCTGCAGAACTTGCTATAATCAGCGACTGAGACTTCAAAGTTGATGTCTTCGCCCCACCCCACATATTTGTCTTTTTGGATGAATACAGATGTTTAACAGTGTGAGATTGAAGAGAGATTCTAGATATCTATAAGTGAATCTTACGTTTTATTTGTAATTTTCACTTTCATTACTAAAACCCTGATTTGACCTTGAGAATTCTGAAGAAGAAAGAATAGCAAATTGTAAATTTTGCAGGGATGTTGGTAACAACTGGCAGTAGTCATTACCCAATTCACTTGTGTTCTTAGCTAGTTAGAAATGACACAGGCCAGAGACCAAAGTGATAGTATAGCAGGTAGGGTGTTTGCCTTGCATCACTGAATCCAGATTAGATCCCCAGC
>PVKC010002997.1:0-40743 GCA_004027635.1 Crocidura indochinensis | reverse complement strand
GGCTGTGGGCTTTTCATAGATAGCTGTAACTATCTTGAGGAAGGTTCCTTCTAACCCTATTTTACTGAGTGTCTTCAACATGAAAGGGTGTTGGATTTTGTCAAACGCCTTCTCTGCATCGACTGATATGATCATGTGGTTTTTGTCTTTCGTGTTGTTGACATGATGTATGATGTTGATTGATTTGCATATGTTGAACTAACCTTGCATTCCTGGGATAAAACCTACTTGGTCATGGTGTATGATCTTTTTGATGAAGTGCTGGATTCGATTTGCTAAGATTTTGTTGAGTATCTTTGCATCTCTCTTCATTAGTGAGATTGGTCTGTAGTTTTCTTTCTTGGTGGTATCTTAGCCCTCTTTGGGAATGAGTGTGATATTAGCCTCATAAAAGGAATTGGGGAGGATTCCTGTTTTTTTCGATGGTTTGGAAGAGCCTGTGGAGAAGTGGTAGCAAGTTTTCTCGGAATGTTTGATAAAATTCCCCTGTAAATCCATCTGGGCCTGGACTTTTATTCTTAGGGAGTTTCTTAATTACATCTTCAATTTCTTCTGAAGTGATTGGTCTGTTTAGACTTTCTTGGTCTTCCTTTTCCAGTCTTGGAAGATGGTATTTTTCCAGGAATTTGTCAATTTGTACTGGGTTCTCCAGCCTGAGTATAGTTGTTCATAATATGATCTCATGATATGTTGTATTTCTTGGGGCTCTGTTGTAATCTCTCCCCTTTCATTTGTGATCCTACTGATTTGGGTGTTTTCCCTCTGTTTTTGGGTGAGTTTTGCCAGTGGTCTGTCTATCTTGTTTATTTTTTCGAAAAACCAACTCCTGTTCTCATTGATTTTTTGTATTCTTTTCTTAGTTTCTATGCTGTTTATTTCTGCTCTGGTTTTTATTATTTCTTGCCTTCTGGTTGTGGTTGGGTTTCTTTGCTGCTGTTGTTCCAATTCCTTGAGATGATCCTTTAAGCAGTTGATTTTGTCATTTTCATCTTTCTTGATATAGGTCTGTATTGCTATGACTTTCCCCCTAATTACTGCTTTTGCTGTGTCCCACAAATTTTGACAAGTTGTCTCTTCATTATCGTTTGTCTCAAGGAATCTTTTTATTTCTTCCTTGATTTGCTCTTTATTCCAGCTGTTATTGAGCAGCATGTTGTTTAATCTCCAGGTATTAGTTTTTCTCCATTGTTTCTTCTTGCAGTCAATTTTGACCTCTGTTGCATAGTTATCTGATAGGGTGCTTCTAATGATCCTTACACTTGTGGTCTTATATAGATTAGATTTGTATCCTAATACATGGTCAATTCTGGGGAAGGTTCCATGAGGGCTTGAGAAGAATGTATATTCTGGTTTCTGAGGGTGGAGGGCCCTATATAAGTCTATTAATCCTAGATCTTCTAGTTTTTCATTTAGGGCTCTTATTTCTTTGCTAAGTTTCAGTTTGGTGGATCTGTCCAGTGGTGATAGCGGAGTATTAAGGTCTCTTTCTATTATCACATTACCCTTCATGTGTTTCTCCAGGTTTGTGAGCAACTGCCTCACATATTTTGCAGAGTCTACATTAGGTGCATAAATATTGATCAATGTTAGTACCTCTTGATCTAGTGTACCCCTGATTAGTATGTAATGACCCTCTTTGTCTCTGATCACTTTCTTAAGGTTGAATGGAATTTGGTCTGATATAAGAATAGCTGTCCCTGATCTTTTTTGTTTTCCATTGCCCTGAAAGATTGATTTCCATCCTTTTACTCTAAACCTATGTCTGTCCTGTACTTGTAAGTGTGTTTCTTGTAGGCAGCAGAAGTCCAGTTTATGTTTTCTAATCCAGTTCTCTATGATGTGTCTTTAATGGGAGAGTTTAGTCCGTTAACATTTAGGGAGAGTATCGACATTGAGGGTTGTTGTGTACTTGTGTTCTGTAGGATGGTTGTTGTTACAATCGGGGATTTGGATTGTGTAGTTCATTTCTGAGTAGGTCATTTAGAATAGGTTATGATTGCACAAATAACGCAAGCTCGTTTTTGCTTGAGAATGTTTTTAGGCTACCATCCCATGTGAATGTTAGTTTTTCTAGGTATTGTACTCTCGACTGGAAATTATTTTCATTCAGTCGTTTAAATATTTCATTCCACTGTCTTCTTGCTTGAATTGTTTCAAATGGGAGATCTGGTTTGATTCTTATGTCCTTTCCTTTGTACTTGAGGTTCCTTTTTTCCCTTATTGCTTTATGGAGTTCATCTTTCTCTCTTTTTTTGCCATTTGGATTATTATACGTTTTCTTGTTGGTTTATTGGGGTCTATTTTATTAGGGACTCTTTTCACTTCCTGGATATGCATGGAGTCTTCTTTCCAAAGTGTGGGAAAGTTTTCTGCTATTATTTCCCTAACTACTTGTTCTTCCCCTTTCTCTGTTTCCTCCCTTCTGGTATGCCTACAATTCTTAGATTATTTCTCTTGTCTTTGTTCATTAAGTACTGGACTTTTCCTTCCAGTTCCTTGCCTCTTAATTCTTTATTAGTTTCCTGGTCACTTTTAGTTTGCAGTTTTCCTTCAAGTACTGCTATGTACTTCTCCATCTCTGTGATTCTGCTCCCCTGACTTTTTACAGTGTTTGTTAATTCACTTAATTGCTTTTGTATGGAATCTCTCATATTCTGTATCAAATCTTCTTTAATTTGGCTAATCTGTTCCTCCATGGATTTCTTGTACTCGGTAGCTAGCGATTCTCTCATTTTGTATACCAGGGCTTGCATCTCCTTTCTAATGGCTGCTTTCAAATCTTCATCTCTTGGATCTGTGCGTTTTGGTGGACTTGGGAACTTATTAGGGGTTCTCTCTGTATCTCCAGGTGTTAGGGTCCTCTTCAGTCTGCCCATGTTTTTATGCATTTATTGGTGTGGCTTGGAGAGTAGTGCCTTCCGATTTTTGCCTGTTTTTGCTCCCTGTGGTGTGGGGCTGGGAGGGTCGCAGATGGGAGGAAGTTCCCCTACTTTTGCAGCCACCTGGAGCCCAGGAAATGAGCAGGGGAGGGGCGCAAATGAGGGGGAGACTTCCCCTACCTTTTGCAGCTGCCTGGAGCCTGGGAAACGGCGGGGGAGGGAGGCAAACGTGGGGGAGACTTCCCCTACCTTTTGCAGCCGCCTGGAGCATGGGAAATGGTGGGGGAGGGGCGCAAACTGGGGGGGAATTACCCTACCTTTTGCAGCCACCTGGAGCCCGGGAAATGAGCGGGGGAGGGGCGCAAATGTGGGGAGACTTCCCCTACCTTTTGCAGCCACCTGGAGCCTGGGAAACGAGCGGGGGAGGGGCACAAAAGTGGGAAAGACTTCCCCTACCTTTTGCAGCCGCCTGGAGCCTGGGAAACGAGCAGGCAGGATTGTTTTTCTTAATGTTCATTTTTCCCTATAATTATTGGTGTATAAAAAGGCCAATCATTTTTGTGTATTAATATTGTAGCCTGCCATACTGATATATGAATCTATTGTTTCTAGAAGCTTGTTGGTAGAATCTTTAGGGTTTTCTAAGTAGAGTATCATGTGATCTGCAAACAGTGAGAGCTTGACTTCTTCCTTTCCTATCTGGATTTCCTTAATATCTTTTTCTTGTCTACTCACTATAGCAAGTACTTCTAGTACTATGTGGACTAGGAGTGGTGAGAGAGGACAGCCCTGTCTTGTACTGGAATTTAAAGGGAAGGCATTTATTTTTTCTCCATTGAGGATAACATTTGTCATTGGCTTGTGGTAGAAGGTCTTAACTATATTGAGAAAGGTTCTGTTTATTCCCATCTTGCTGAGAGTTTTTTTTTTTTATCAAGAATGGGTGTTGGAACTTATCAAATGCTTTCTATGAGTCTATTGATATGATCATGTGATTTTTATTTTTCTGTTTTTGATGTTGTGTATTATGTTGATAGATTTACAGATTTTAAACCATCCTTGAATTCCTGGGATGAAACCTACTCGATCATAGTGAATGATCTTGATAATCCATTGGATCCTATTTGCCAGGATTTTGTTAAGGATCTTTGCATATGTGTTCATCAGGGATATTTTGTTCTGTAATTTTCTTTTTCTGGCAACATCTTTGTGGTTTTGGTATCAAGGTGATGTTGTCTTCATACAAGCTATTTGGAAGCGATCCTGTTTATTTAATTTCATGAAAGATCCTATCCAGGATTGGTAGTACATCCTTTTGAAAGGTTTGAAAGATTTCATTAGTAAATCCATCTGGGCCTGGGCTTTTGTTTTGGGGCAGATATTTGATGTCCATTTTAATTTCCTCAATAGTGATAGTGGTGTTTAGATATGCTACATCCTCTTTATTCAACCGTGGATTGTTAGAAGAGCCCAAGAATTTATTCATATCTTCCAGGTTCTCATGTTTAATGACTAAGAATTTCTCAAAGTTGTGTCTGATTACCCATTGAATCTCTGCAATATCTGTAGTGATCTCCCCCTTTTTATTTCTAGTACAGGTTATCAAATTTCTCTTTCTTTGTGAGCTTTGCCAATGTTCTGTCAGTCTCATTTATTTTTTCAAAGAGTCAACTTCTACTTTCATTGATCTTTCATATTGTTTATTAGGTTTTCACTTCATTGATTTTTGTTCTAAGCTTTGTTAATTCCTTCTGTCTCCCTATTTTTGGTTCCTTTTGTTGATCATTTTCTAATTTTATAAGCTGTGTCATTAAACTATTCAAGTATGCCCCTTCTTCATTCTTGATATGTATTTGCAATGCCATAAATTTTCCTCTCAGAACCACTTTTTCTGTGTTCCATAGATACTGATACTTTGTGTCTTCTTTACATTTGTTTCCAGGAATTTTTTTATTTTCTCTTTGATTTCATCTCAGACCCACTGATTGTTCAGTAGCAGGCTGTTTAATTTCCAGATGTAAATGCTTTTCTTCTGTGTCCCTTTTTAGTTCACATCTAATTTCAAAACCTTGTGGTCACAGAAAGTAGCCTGCAAAATTTCTATCCTCTTGATTTTATGGAGCCAGCATGTGCTATAGCATTGAGACTGAACCATGTACATTGCAGAGGAATGTGTATCCAGTTTTCTGGGGATGGAGTGTTCTATATATATCTACTAGGCGTCTTTCTTCCATTTCTCTTTTTCAGAGCTAGTATATTTTTGTAGGGTTTCAGTCTGGTTGACCTATCAAGTGTTGATGGGGCCATGTTGAGGTCTCCCACACTTATTGTATAATTATTGAAGTACTCTTTCAAAGTTGTTATAGTAATAGATATTTTGCTGGTCTCCAATTGGGTGCATCATGTTTAGTAGTGCAATTTCTTCCTGCTGCACATAGCATTAAGTGTTCATATTTGTCCCTTACAACTTTTCTGAGTCTAAATTTTGTGTCGTTTGATATTAATATGGAAACCCCAGCTTTTTTAAGTATGTTGCTTTCTTGGATGATTTTCTTCCAGCCCCCTTTTTTTTTAGTCTAATTTGTTCTGACTATTCAGGTGTGTTTCTTGTAGGCAGCAGAAGGTTGGATTTATCGTTTTGAAACATTTATCCACTCTGTGTCTCTCAATTGGTGCATTTAATCCATTGGCATTGAGGGAGGGAGATGATTGTAATTTGTATAAGTTTGGTGTGTCTGTTGTTCTGTCTTGTCTTAAAGGAATCCTTTCTGTTTTTCCTTTAAGGCTGCCTTTTCATTTATAAAGTTTTTGGACTGTTGCTTATCTGTGAAAGTATGTATCCCTCCTTCAAATTTGAACATGAGTCAGACTGGGTGCAGTATTCTAGGTGAAGCATCCATTTCATTCAGTCTTGTCACAATATCCCACCATTGTCTTCTAGCCTTGAATGTTTCTTGTGACATGTCTTCTGTAAATATTTGAGTATAAATAATTGAGTATAATTTCCCTTTTTGATCTTACTGCTTCCAATATTCTATCTTTATCTGTGGGATTCATCATTGTGTCCAGGATGTCATGGGGTGTTTTTCTTCGGTTCTCTTTTAGGATGGTGCTCTGTTGGCATGCAGGATTTGATTGCATGCAGGCTTTAGCTTTGGAAGTTTCTCTCTGATGATTACTTTGACTGTTGATTCTTCCTGGGGATCTTCTTTTTTGGGCCTCTGGGACTCCAATGATTCTTATGTTGTTCCTATTGAGTTTATTAAAGACTTCTATTTTCATATGTTCATATTCTTTGAGTACTTTTTCCACTGTCTGATCATTTGCCTTAAGGTTCTTTTCCAATCTCTTCTGCTGTATGGCGTTGTTTTGAATTTCTTCTTCTAGTTACCGATTTAGTCCTCAGCTACCATTACCCTGTTGGAGAGGCTTTCCATTGAGGTTTTCAGTTTCATTTCTATGTTTTTCAGTTCTGTTATTTCAGTTTGGAGTTTTATTATTTCTGTCTTTGTGTTATGTTCAGCTAGAGCCATCTTTTCTTTCATTTCCTTGAGGATACTCCATATTTCTATTCTAAACCCCTTATCAGATGGTGGGTATCTTTTGGTTCATCACAGCTATCAGCTTCATTCTCTGTGCTTGGTGTTTGCCTGCAAGGTTTTCTCCATTGTCACCCATGTAGTATGCTTTTTTCTGCATGTTATGCTGGGGTTCATTAGGTAGAAAGAGCATCATGCAGTCCCAACATGAAGTGTAGCACACTCTTTTTTGGAACCTCTAGGAGACAGTTTTTACTGGGCCCTTCCTGGCCCTCTCAGGAGAACCTTATGATACAGAAGAGAAGAGAAACAGGCAAAACTAATAGGGTCCCTCATTCTCTCCCATTCGCCAATCTCACAGCAGAGGCAGATCAGTCCCGCATTCACAAAGGAACACCTTTTTGCCTAGAGCCTCTGGTAGCCGATTTTCACTCACTCTTTCTTGACTTTTCCGTCTGAGCCTCCAGGAGACAGTTTATGCTGGCCCTTCCTGGCCCTCTCAGGAGAGCTTCAGAAGTCAGAGAAAAGAAACATGCAAAGCTGACAGGTCTCCTCAATATCTCCCAGTCTTTCACAGCAGGGGCAGAACCGTCCTGCATTCACACATAAAGGAGCCACCTTTCTGCCTGGTGCCTCTGGCAGTAGGTTTTCATTATTCTTTCTTGGCCTTTCAGCCTGAGCCTTCCAGGACACAGTTTTGCTGGGCCCTTCCTGGCCCTCTCAAGAGAGCTTCTGGAGCCATAAGAGAATCACGCAAAGTTGACAGGTCACCTCCATACTCACTTTCTGTATGTAAAATCTTTTTTTTATTGTCATTTTTTTATTATAGAATATATGCATAGTAATGGAGTGATAGTACAGTAGATATACTTGTACACTGCCTTGAACACTGTCGACCTAGGTTCAATTCCTGCATCCTATATTGCTCTCAGAGAACTACCATGTGTTATTTCTAATTGCACAGGCAGGAATAAGCCCTGAGTACCTCTGGGTGTGGCTCCTAAAACAAAAATCAAGAAATAACCACCCAAAATCAAACAAAACAACCACAAATGCACAAATCAAGAATATGTGCATTAATCAATAGGATCTAGTTTCCTAAACTTCCTGAAAATGTCACTCTTGTTACATTTAGAATGCAATATAACATACTTTATGTTATAATATAAATGTCATGTCTATTCTGTTTCCTGGCCACATATGCTTATAAGTCTAAAAAAGTGTTGAATTCTTTGAAGAGTCACATTCTACACTAAATTTAATTTTGAAACCACTACAGACTACTTTGTGATGGAATATGGTCAATTATATATGTTTCACCAGAATTGTGATTATAAAGTTATTGCTTTTTAGCTCTGCTGTGAAGTCTTCAGGTAAAACTTCAGTTTCAGCAGTAAGCCACTTAATATTTAAATTTTCCAGGAGGATTACGAATAAAGAACACTGCCATTCATTTTATATTTGTTTTTTAATTTTCTCACTTTGATAAAAATTATCTTAATTTATGAAGACTTTTATAATATTCTTGTTCATATCTTTATAATGCAAGGAACACAAAACATATTTTACTTTAATAGAAGAATTAATTTTCAAAGAATAGGTTTCTATTCAGTGTGCCCTCAGATACTAACATCTAATATTTTATGATATTGAATATGTATATTTTCAGAGAGCAATAACATTGTTGATTTCATTTTTGGTGAGAATGTTGAACTGGTGAAGGTGGGATGTTCCTTTTATGAATGAAACTCAACTAAAATCATGTTTATTATCATGGTGCTAAAAGATATCATGGGAAAAATAAAAAATAAAAAAATATTGTTGATGTCAATATGCATTTTTCTCTTCATTTCTGCCACATTTTTATCTTCTACATCTTTACAGATTCTAAATGGACACCAGCCTTGAGTAATTAATTAGCATGAGATACAAATTTAATTTAGGCTAAATAATTTATTTCACATAAGATAATAGGAAGAATATTGAAAACATTAATTTATTCCTAATATTTGTCACTTGGTTACATGCAGTATCATTTACTGGCTTCTCCTGGCTTTGTGTTTGGGTCACTAATTTAGACTGAGGTACTCTGTAGATTCCAAAACTGCATGAGGTAAGGTAAGTGCCATTCCCGGTTCCATTTTCGATATTTTAAATCACATTTTAAAATATGTTTTCAAATTCCTTAGTTCCTAAATTTAATGTTCTGTTTAAATTTTTACCTATTCATGAATTTGCCTTTATCTTTTTTCAGGTTTTATTTACCTTGTAAAAATAATACTTACCTATCCCAGAAAAGAATTTTTGCAAGTTTCATATCTCTAACCAATAAAACACACCTTGAATTTTAAGAAGAGAGCCTACAAATAACTAAGAGAATAGTTTGTTAATAGTTGTATTTCTCTCAGTGAATGTAACTTCTTAAATTATATAATAGTGTTACTGAAAGGAAGCACATTTTATTATCGTATTTTCTCCTCAAATTCTTCAGAAAAGACAAGTTTTCATATGTTTATAGATATTCCAATTATCTTTGTTCCTTAGATTCTTAATTTTTGAAGTGCTCTTTAAAAAGTAGAAGATACGCTGTTACTTAACAATGACATTGTTGGGGCCGAGAGATAGCACAGCAGTGTTTGCCTTACAAGCAGCTGATTCAGAACCTAAGGTGGTTGGCTCGAATCCCGGCATCCCACATGGTCCTCTGTGCCTACCAGGAACTATTTCTGCGCAGATAGCCAGGAGTAACTGCTGAGCATTGCTGGGTGTGGCACTAAAACAAAATGAAAACAAACAAAAAACAAGCAATGACATTGTTGCTAACCAAATAAGTAATTTAATGCTGAGCAAACTACCTGATAAATGGCACATTAGTGATCACATTAAATATTTTCACTTGCATATAGATCATTATTATAAAATAAATCAGTGACAGGCATCATTAAAATGAGGATACTAATAAGATGAAAAGACGGAAAGTGAAAGAATGATACTATTTGTAATGCTTTCTCATATACAACGGATTCATTGCAAAACACAATAAAATCTTGTGATTTATGCTAGTAGAGTGAATAAATTGTTTCATGAAAAATTATATACATTTTAGGTGAAAATAAGAGCATTGGCATATTTTGCATTTACTAATTTGTATTACAAGGGTATAAAGAAAAACTTGTATAGATGTAATGTAGTAATAGCTGATGCTTTAGTCATATTTATACTTACTCTTTTGCCTTTATAGAATGATACTATGATCTCTACTCCTTAGCTTTCTCTGATTTTGGATATATCAATTCTTCATCATGGGAAAGATATATCTTTAAACACCTACTTTGAACAAAAATACATTCATAGCTTTCTGTAGTGTTTTAGATTGTAATTATAGTGTAAAGATGAAGAGTAGATGGTCAAAATATCAATTCATTTTAATATAATAATTATTCACTAAACATTCTCTATCTGTAAGACCCTCAGAGATATTCACAGATAGTCAAGGAATGTTATCTTTTCTCAAATTGTATGAAGTAATGAGGGAACCAAATACATAAATAATCAAAATCATTCATTAAAATACAAATATATAATCTTATTAGTTTCATATTCAGTTGAATATTTCAAAACTAAGAAGCAATACTGTGTATTTACAATACCCTAGATCCTTCCAGTTTTATTTTTAAGGTTCCTATTTCTATAAATTTTCTGCTACGTATACATCTTATTTTTACTGTTAAGGTAGTAGCACTGGTAAAAATTGAAACAGATACCCTGGACTGAGCATGTAATTAGTGATTTATACATTTAGTATCACTAGACAATATAAAAATATTCAAAAATATAATTATATTTTTATAGATTTAATAAATGACAATTTAAACTCTTAAGCACTTATAGTAGAAGTATTCAAATTTATTTTATTTAATTACTCAAATTTATTTCATAGAGACACTTGCCCACATATTAAATTTTGTGTAATCTTTTTTTTTTTTTTTCGTTTTTGGGTCACACCTGGCAGTGCTCAGGGGTTACTCCTGGCTCCATGCTCAGAAATTGCTCCTGGCAGGCACGGGGGACCATATGGGGCACCAGGATTCGAACCAATGACCTTTTACATGAAAGGCAAACGCCTTACCTCCATGCTATCTCCTGGGCCCCTTGTGTAATCTTTTAAGGATTTAAATATTTATTTTTATTTGTTATTGTACACACATAAAATATCATTCAAAAATAAAATGAGACCAACATTCTCTATTATAATCTAAGATATTATACTTAAATTAGTTCTGTCATAGAAATTAATTAATTAATCTATCAAATAAATCAAACTAATAGTTTCAATATTTTTTTTGTATATGTGATGGAGAGAAGACTTGTGTTGTACCCTACTGTGACTGGGCCTTATTTCTAACCTTGTGATCAGGGATAGCTCTTGGTGAAAGTCTGAACTTTATATATGATGCCTTGAATTACTTAGTTTAATTCTGCTGAAAGCAAGGCAATGGCCTTACCTGATATACTATGTCTTTACCCCATACTTTTTCTATTCTTAAAAATACAATTTATTTGAGTCTTATTTTCATGATATGCAAAATGAGAATATTGGAAGTAACAGCTACAGTAATACATTAATTTAAATAACCCTATATAGAATGATGAAACATGCAAAGCAATTATTTCTACTAAGTTGTAAAAACTAAAAATTTTTGATATTCCTTATGAAAATAGTCTTACCCAAATTATTGAGGAAACTTGTATTTCTATCCTGACCCAGCAGTGAAAAGAAAGTCTTTCTAGTTTACCAGTTTGGTATCAATAGAAATTTAGTAGAAAATCTGCACTTTCCCATAATCCAGTCATGAGGTTTCTCATTAAAGAATTGGTGAGTGCCAACCAGGGAGCTGAACTCCATGCATTTGCACAGACACAGAGATCCGAAATGTCAGAGATTGAATGAGAAACTTAAAATTCTACATTTGTGGAAGTCTCAAGACTAAGCTACTCTTTTATTTGCTGGAAAACTTTCAGATAAAATCAGTTAGAAAAAGACACTTAAATATCTCAACAATATATGAAAGTGTCTTGAGTAATGAAGTTGGGTAATAATGTAATAATTTCCCAGAAATTATTGTTTCAACTGAATCGGAAAAGATATAATACCAATAGAAAGAGAAAGAGATTTTTCTGAAGTAGAAATGTCAAACTTTTTAAACTGACTTGAAGTATAATTGGTAGGGAAGGATGTTGAGAAAGTGAAATCAAAAGTGACTGTATAATTGCTAACCTGACTAGCTGGGTGAATAGTAATATTATTAAGTGAAAAAGATGAGGCAGGCAGACGAGCTTGCTCATGAACCAGGGCCATGAACAATGACATAACAGAGATTCTTAAATTAGCATTATTGAAGAAATATCAGTGTGCAACATCATAAAAAATTTCTAACATATAGTATTATGATTCATCATTTTATAGAGTAAAACCCAGCCATCATTAAAAGTTTAGATGACATACATCACCATGCAATTTGTGACTTTTGACATTTCCTTCCTATTGAGGATTCTCCCTGACACCCCATGGTTTCAATTCACACCTAAATGTCAGTGTCATCAAAGGCCTTTCTAAATTAAGAGATGTGAATATCAGAAAGGGGTGTGTGAATATGGCTCTAAAAATCTAGGAAGACTAAATTTAAACTGTAATAAAAATCTTTGCTAGGTACTGACATACAAGTAGGAATTGAAATTATAAATTGAGAGTGGGAACCTCAAAAAATCAAAGAAACTTGAGATGTCAACAACACTCAGAGACGAGTAGAAGGAAGAAGAAATATGAAGACAGATTTAGAAAAGTGTCAGCAATATAGCGCAATCAAAATAATATAGTTTCCTGGAAGCCAAAGAAGTTGTTCAAATAGAAAATGATCATTAAATCTATACATAGCTTACAAGTTTCAAAATATCCCATTAATTTTTGAACTCCAAGATAATTTAGGAATGTTTGGGTGTAATTTGAATGTAGTGATAAGAATAAAAATCCTGTCATTTTCAATGAGAAATGAAAGTGCAGAATTGGAAGTGAGCAAAGAGAAAAAAAAAAAAGAGGAAGGGAAGTTTTTACAAGTGGAAGCAGAAAATAGCACAGAATAAGAATAGAGTAGATAGTAAACAAGAGAGGCATTAAAATTGATTTCAAGATATTTAAAAAGCTTCCCATCCAGAGGCAGAAACAAAGTGGGGGGGCAAGGATCATATATATCTCGATATATTTACAAAACAGATTCATTTTAACCATAAAGCTTTAAGCTAGTGTTTTTTTTTTTAATTTCTGTAGTGGATTTGAATATAAAAGCAGTAGGCTTACCAGGCACTGCAGGCTCTTTATAAGAGTTTTCATTGACACTGGCAGGCACAAGGGGAGCCAGCTGTTGGTGTAGGTAGATCATTTTAAAGTCTTTAAAAAAATCTCATGGATAATTCTAAGTTTCTGTGCTTCAGACCATGAGAATTCCCCCAAGTATTTATGCAAGTAAATTATACATCATTTGTATATAGAATTACCAGATGCCATATAGAATTTCTTTTATGATGTATTTTGTCAGTGAATTAAAGAAACCAAAGTGTGTTATGTAATTGGTTATTGCAGCTTTTATACAAAATGTAAAAAAAAAAGATGACAAAGGCAAGTACTGATATTTAGTATACATATTTTACCAAGTGTGTTGGTGGAACTGTCTTTGGCTGTAATCTCTCTGATTTGTTTATTATAAATGCTAATATATATAGAAAATTATACTCTTAGCTATAAAGATAGTCACTTTATATTGCTGTTCAGGTTTCTTAAAAATTCTTGTAAGACTTCTTAGTTGAGGCCCCTATCTTTGCCATTTTATGTTTGAATTTTCTCACCTCCAGAGTCTTTTTATTTTCAATAGGAGTTGGCGTGGTGGCGCTAGAGGTAAGGTGTCTTGCCAGCGCTAGCCTAGGATGGACCGCAGTTCAACCCCCGGCGTCCTATATGGTCTCCCAAGCCAGGAGCAACTTCTGACCGCATACCCAGGAGTAACTCCTAAGCATTACTGGGTATGGCCCAAAAACCAAAATAATAATATAATGATAATAATAATAATAATAATAATAATAATAAATAAATAATAAATAAAAAATTAAACACCATGATTACGATCATGTTTATAGTTGGGTTTCAGTCATAAGAACACCCCACTTCACTAGCGCAACATTCCCACCACTAATGCACTCCATATGAGACAGGCATTTTACTTCTCTCACTCATTAACATTGTCATGATAGTTTTTAGTATAGTTATTTCTCTAACTGCACTTATCACTCTTTGGTTAGCTTCATATCATGAGCTGGTCCTTCCAACCCTCATCTCTATTGTCTCTGAGTATTACTACAATAATGTCTTTTATTTTTCTTAAAACCCATAAAAGAGTGAGACTATTTTGTGTCTATCTCTCTCCCTCTGACTTATTTCACTCAGCATAAAAGTTTCCATGTCCATCCATGTATAGGAAAAATTCATGACGTCCATGATGTCTAAAATTTTTTAGAATTTTGTATTTCTTCACATTGATAAATTTTTGAATTATAAGTTTAGAGTTAAAACACATAGCATATTAGGTAGACATCTATTGTTGTGTTCATTTTAAATCTGATTCTTTTCCTTAAGTGATCTTATTTAGGGAAATTTACTGAATCTCTCTGAGCCACATGGTCAATATAACTCATACTTAACATAGAATGCTGTTTTGAGGTTTAATCTGGAAAGACAGAGATTCATATTTTCAAAGTACTTAGCATATTATATGGCATATATAAAGGGCTTGATAAATGATAGTTTAGCTTTTTAGTTCTATTTTATTCTAATGACAGCAACCAATCATGTTCCAATATATTCAATATAAAATAAATAAAATAATCTACATTATTTTATGAAGTATCTAATATTGTGAATATGTAGTGTTTTCATAATTATTGTTCACAACTCCTGTGGAGAGTTATAAACCTTCATGTTTCTTTTCTCTGTTTGGGGGGATTTGGTTTAGTTGTTTGTTTGTTTGTAATGAGGTCATATCCAGTGATATTATGCTAAGGTGATTGTATGGACTATTGAAGATCAAACCCAGATCAGCAACATGCAAAGCAAGATCCTTCCCATTACTTTCTCTCCAAAACCTCATACTTCTTCTAATTTTAAATTATTACTAAAAAACTGTGAATTAACAAATTTTGAAAGATATTTGTGATCATGTTTCAGGCAGACAATATTCTATCTCCAGTTCCTTGACCAATTGTTTTAAATTGTTTTTGAGTTGTTTTAAGTTTTATGATCCACCAGTAAGAAGAGAATGTAGAGTGGGTTTTGTTTGTTTTCATTTTGGGCCACACCTGGTGACACTCAGGGTCACTCATGGCTATGCACTCAGAAATTGCTTCTGCTTGGGGAACCATATGGACAATGGGGAATTGAACTTCCTTCCTTCCTAGGTTAGATGCACGCAAAGAAAATGCCCCACCACTGTGTCACTGCTCGGGGCCTGAGAATGTATAGAGTTCTGTTAGATTGTTATCCTAAATTTTAATTGATGTTTTATTAAAATTACACAGAACACTACAAACTACTAGCTAACCAGAAACACACATCATTTTCCCTTTTTATATTATAAAATTTGAAAATATGGAAATATATATGGATCATTGGCTTATAAATGGCCCTTTAAATCAACCAAATCCTTAAACAAGGTGAAGCCTTAATGGTTCTCACTTCAAACCATTTTGTATGCTACTAGGAACTGACAGAGAATATTCCTATAATACTTTGCAAACAGAAGACAGAATTTCTAGTGTCAGGAATGACAGAATGCCATTTGAAGAGAGAAACCCATGGGTAATTTCATTTTCATTTACTAGTGAAGCAGAAAAAGCAACATGTTGTGTCAGAGTACAATAAAAATATTCGTTGGCAGTTTGAATTTTAGCCATTGGTAAAGGGAAAATATCTTGAAGCAGGTTGTCAAGGTGTAAACTTCACTGGTTTCAGTAGTCAAATTGTCTATATTTCAAAATTTTCAGTAATATAAAAGCTTCCCAAACTTGAACCAAATGTTTCTGGGGATTTCATACTCTTGTAAAATAACTTACTCTGAAACTTGACCATTGAATCTGAAAATAAAATGTCTTCAAGTCTTTTCTTTGAACACTTGTTACTTTGCTTGAATTTTATTAAAAATGGTAAAAAAAAACTTGGTGTTGGAAATTTGGGTTTCATGCCCCAAATCTCGGAGTTCCTGAGCACTGCTGGTTTGTCTCCAGAGCAGAGACCTGGAACAGTCCCTGAGTATTGGCCGAGTACTGAATAACCCAAAATGCCCCTCTCCTAATATTTGAGAATTTATCTGTCTATAATATTCTAATTAAATGTTTTCAGTGGGAAATTGTTCATTAAAATTATAAATGTTAGTTCTAAGTATTTATATAATCATTAACTGAAATTATTATAAAATTAAGAAAATTTCTCCATATCACTGCAAATTCCCAACACCAGAGTAAAAATTAAGTTGATGAACATAAAATTAGATACATACACATATTCACATGCATATGCATTGTAAATATATAAAACAGAATTTATTTCTACATGTTTTTATCAATTTAATAAACTATATGTGAATTAAGTAATTTTAATAAAATAAATGAAATACCCTATAATCAAATTTTAAGTAGCTTTAAATATTGTGTAAAATTTACTAGGGCAGAGTAACTATTGTAAGTATGATTTAGTGAATAGGGAGAGTTGCTTAATATTTCCACAAAATAAATACTTGCACAAGAATTGTTAAAAGACTGGAGAGGGGGGCTGCAGCTGGACCCAGAAGACCCCACATACCAAAACTCCTCCCCTCTTCTACTGGTATGGCTGGGAATCTGGGCAGACAGCTGGCCAAAGGCCTCCTGGGCTAACCACTTGGTCCAGGAGATGGAGATCCCCCCATGTCAGACTGGCCTTTGGGGCCAGTTCTGGCAACTGAGCTCTGGGGGAAGGGAGGAGGAAGAAAACTTCTCCCCTATGCATACTGGACCCCCTGCAGCGGTGTTTTCTCTTACAAATACTCATTTTCAAAACCGCGCGGGTGCAAATATACTTTTAAAAGATTATCTAAAAATGTTCTTTATTCTAGATGGTTCCTAGGAAAGAAAACAGAATGTCAAAATTTGGATAACACTCAAATAGATCTTTAAAGTCAGTCTATATGTGAATGTGACTTTTTGCACTGACTCCAAGCCGAAATCATAAACAATTCATATATATATATACACACATATATACACATATATATACATATATATATATACATATATATATATATATATATATTGTATTTAGTCCCTATCATGTATTGCCTCGTCTCTACCCCTATGTCTCTTCTATCCCCTCATCTCCCAATCCTGATTCGTTATCTTCCCCTAATTTAACCCTCTTTGTCCTTAGTTCCTAACTCGGTAGGCACCAAGACTGACCTCCTGCCCCAACAGACCATGTTCCAGCTCCTCAGTGATAGACACCCTCTGGGTCCCTGTTCTCATGCCTAAGCAAAGAACTACAACCAGCATGCCTGCAGACTCATGCTTGATGGCCCCTCTCACCCCCACCAGATCATGGACTGTTGCATGATACAGGATTCAGTTTCAGCAAAACCCCTGGCTCAATGACACTACAGACTTCTGTAATGCTGCAAAGCATGTCTCCAACTGAATTCCAAGGCCTGTGATACGAAAAGTACCTTGGATTTTACTCCCCACAAGAATATATTAAAAGACCTAATTGGAATCTTATATTACCTATGGAAGCTCAATACCTGTATAATTATACATCTTAAGATGTATATTCCTAAATATACAGGTAGACTCCTCCACCACTTGTTTTATTCAAATACCTTTTCTTCTTAACTCAGTTTTATTTCATTGTTCTATTTTAATGTATACGTTTTTCTCTTTCCTTACTATTTTTGGTGCTGCTTGGTACAAAAAGCCTTGACTGGGATAAAAGCTTAGATCAAAACCAGACCACAGAGACTGTGTGTGCAGCCTGTCATCCTTACCCAGAATAGCACCAGCAACACAGTATGACACCATTTTCATTTTTATATGGGCATGTAATAAAGGGGGAAATGATAGACACAGAAACAAGATCTTATCTTCTAGGGATAAGAACTCGCACTTTTTATAGCAGAAGGGTGCCTCCCATCCTGAACATGTCATGTGGATACAACACAGTCTCCAGGAGATTGGACAGTGTTAGTACAATCCCAAATCCCAGATCCCAGACGTAGAATTGATACAGCTCCAGGCAACAAAACCAGGAACTAAGCTCCATTGGGAGATTTATAACACTGCTCTGGCACCAACTTGGGCCAGTTTTGATATGACAACGAGGAAAGGACAACTTGACCTAAAACCAGGATGTCCTATCACATATCACCTAACACTAAATGGAAATCAGAAGAGGTATCGTCCTTTGAACTGTGAAAAATAAGAGCACCAACAACAGAAAACTGACTTTGGGACCAATAAGGAAAACACTACCCTAGGCTGTAGCCCAGAACTACAACAACAACAACAACAACAACAACAACAAGATGTCTTATTGCAGAGGTTCAACATGGACAACAGAGACTGAGCAGAACCTTTGGATCCATAATATCCTAGGCTTCGGCTTAGGGACTGAATGAAAACAGGGAGCAAGTGTTACAGAAGACTGAACACAACAACAATGATGGATAGGAACCTCTAGAACCGTAAAGACTCTATCCTAGACCCTGACCTATAACCTGTGCAAATACCAAGATCACTAGCTACAGTGGCTTGATTTTCTCACACACAAATGAGGGGAAAGTTTCCTGGCACCTAAAGAAGCCTTTGGGATGGAGTAATAAGTATATTTGGAGCCAGGGGTTGATCCCATGATGGTATGCTTTAAGGATGGAGAAACCCTAAATCTCTTAGGCCACGGTAATTCCCTATCTTCCCCAAAGCTCACTGTGCCCAGGCCAAAAAAAAAAAAAAATAGTGGTGGGAAAGCTAAAACCTGCCACTCCAGCACCCCTAGTTTTTCTTTTGTTTTGGTTTGCTAGTTTTTTACTTGATTTTCCTTCTCTTTTTTTTTCTTCCACTTTTCTCTTTCTTTTTCACTCTTGTTATTATTTGGTGATTTATTTTTATTTTAATTTTCCAGGGGCATTTTTTCTTTTTTCTTCCATTTTTTCCTCTCTTTCTTTTTTTGATATTTGCTACCAAATTTTTTCTCCCTTTTTTCTTATCCTTTTTATCTCCAATGACGGTGGAATGAATGCTCAATCTACAACAAGCTGTAAAGCGAAGACCAGTTGCACTAGAATTCTTGGGGGTAATGGAGGGAGATATGGGATTCATGCTGGGAAAAGGGGTGGAGGGAGGACAGCACTGGTGGTGGGAATGCCCTTCATTCATTGTCACTATGTACCATAAATGATGCAGTGAAAGATTTGTAATGCACTTTGGTCACAATAAAAATTAAAAAAAGGAAAAAATTGTTAAAAAAATCACAACATAGTTCAATTACTAATAATGCCAAATTTCATACAAAGTAATTGTGCTAGATTATTTTCTTACAATTCTTTTTATTTAGTTTTATAATGTTAATTTTATATTTTAATATCTGTGATTTTTGACTCATAGATTTTAGGTTTACATTTCTATCATAATATCATTTTGGATTTATTTGTGTTAAAATAATTGTAAAGATCAGAGACACAGGGGTCCTCAAACTTTTAAACAGGCAGCCAGTTCACTGTCCCTTAGACCTTTGAAGGGCTGAACTACAGTTTAAAAAAAATCTATGAAAAAATCCTATGCAAATTGCAAATATCTTATTTTATGAAAAAATAAAAACAAATACAGCATTTAAAATGAAAAAGTAAAGTTGAGTCAACAAACTCACCAATATTTCAATGGGAACTGTGGAGCTGCTTTTGGCGGGCCATAGTTTGAGGACCTCTGAGTGGAGGAGCCTAGAGAATGACACATTCCACACAAGTGCATTGTGGCCCTAGGACATGTTGGCCATTAAGCAGGACAAGCAGCAACAGCAAAAACACCCATAGACTGAATAAATGTCCTCAGCGGGCCACATAAGGACCTTGGGTTGTAAAGCTTTAGGACCCTTGGCTACATTTGGCCCATGGACTGTAATTTGAGGACCTCTTGCTATAAGGTATAGGGCACTTGCCCACTAAAGTTCAATCTCTGGTACCTCATATGGCCCCCAAGGATGCCAGGAGTGATTCCTGAGTGCTGAGACAGTCCTAAGCCCTGAGTGCTGCCAATTCTTGCCTATCCCCCAAAATATTGTAGTCACAATGTAAAGCAATGTGAATGTTATTAAATATAATCATATTTGTTTTTAATTTTTCATATTATTCAAATAATATTGGCTACATTGTCTTTTGAAATGGTTTTATTAAGATATACACATTAATTATTTATATATAATATTAGTGGTCTATTTTTATATAAAAACTAACATTTACTGGTAAGCCATTTAGACTAACATTTACTGATAAGCTATTTAAACTAATGATTTCTCTTTAGCATATGATCAGGTTTTCAAGAATTTTAGATATGAAAATGCTTTCCAAATTAGCATTGATTCATTTAAAACTTGTTACATCATTATCAACTAAATTTATGTAATATTTGAAATATTTTGTCAATGTTGTATTTTAACAGTGTCAAAGCAAGTTTAAAAGGAATAGATGCCATGTCAAAATACTACTTTCTGTTCAATTCACTTTCCCAAATCCATCACAAAATTCACTACTATTGGAAGCACTGCATTGTAAAATATATTTCTTAATGAGAGTTGAAAGCTGAATTACTCCTAGTTTCTGTACTGAAAATGAATGTTCATTTAATAGGATTAAAACATTTTACATCTCCATCTCTGCAGTACTATATGAAAAACTTTCCCTGCTTTTATTTCTCCATATAACACAGATGTGTAAGGATATCAGATATCTGTCCTTCTTTCTCTCCTTTTGCTTTGTGTGTTTCTCTTAGTTTAATCCTGTCCTTCTCAATTATTTTTTGTCATGCCCCCCCCCTAGGAAGAAGAAAACACTTTTCGAGCCCCCTGCGAGACTGTAAATAATAACTTAATTAAAAAATCATTAACCTACAAAACAAAAAGATATCAAATAATTTGAGCCGATTATTTTTTGTTGTTGTTGTTTTGGGTCTCACCCAGCAGTGCTCAGGGGTTATTCCTGGCTCCATGCTCAGAAATTGCTCCTGGAAAGCACGGGGGACCATATGGGACGTCGGGATTCGAACCAATGACCTTCTGCATAAAAAGGCAAACGCCTTAACTCCATGCTATCTCTCCGGGTCCCTTGAGCTGATTTTTTAATCAGAGGTGATGTCTGGAGAAATGGCTACCACGAGCACGTTTTGCAATGCATAGCTTTTCGAAGCGGGGTTTGAAGCAGGACACAGCAACTCTCAACTCCAGCGACATACAGTGTTTGCCGAGGCGGCCCCCTTTACAGAGCCTCGCGTCCCACCCCCGGGGTCATGCCCCACTATTTGAGAACCACTGGTTTAATCCAAGTTACAGAAAACTGAATGATTTTGTTTTTTCCTGTAGCTGCATAGTTTTCTAATGTGTATATATACCTTAGCATTTGTCTCTACTTACATTTTGTTGAATATTTGGGTTGTTTTCATGACCCCACGATTGTATTTAGTACCTGCAGTGAGTATAGGTATGTCATTTAACTTTTTGTATCAATATTATTGTGTTTTGAGGGCTTAATGCTAATTAGTAGGATCACTGGGTCATATGGAATATGTCTTAATATTTTTTGAAAAATTTCAATAATGTTTTTCACACATACTGACCTAACAGTATTTACACCAAAAATCAGTGAGGGTCCCCTTTTTACTGCAAGCCAACCAACATTGTTTATTTTCAGTATTTTTGATATGTGACAGTTTGACTGCTATGATATGTTTTGCCATGTTTATTTAGATATTTATAAGATATTCATAATAAGTATTCATGAGATTTTTCTCTTACATATTGTTCATATGTCTTCTGTATAAATGTTAATCTATTTTATGGGATTATTACATTTGTTGTTCTGAGATCTTTACGTATTTTGAATATTCTTTCTTTGCACTCCCTCCTTTCCTCTCTACCTCCCTCCTTCCTTCCTTCCTTTCTTCCTTTTTCTTTTGGTTTTGGGGCCACTAATTGGTGGTTCTTAAGGGGATTTATTCTTGGCTCTGTGCTCAGAAAACTCTCCTGGCAGGCTCAGGTGATCATATGGGATGCTGGTAATCAAAACAGGGTTGTTTTATGTACTAGGCTAATGTCCTATCCACTATGCTATCACTCTGGCCCCTAAATACATTTCTCTAACTGATATACTTAAAGAAAATATTTTTTTCCATTTTGGTGCTATGTCTTTTCAGTTTAACCTGAGTTTCTTTTGCTATGTAAAGCCTGCTTTTTAATTTGATATAGTCCCATTTATTGGTTGTTGTTTTATTTTTGTCATAATTGGTTTAGATTGATTTTGTGAATTTAATTGCAGGAGTAAAGAACATATTTAGGTATATAGTTTTTCCTATTACTCTAGTGATATCATATTTTATTATATGAGTAATCATTATTCTTACATAACTTATATAACTAATAAGAGCTGTTATCAATAATATACTAAGATCTTATAACCATTGTCCTTGGATCCCCAATATCACCATAATAGTCTGGTGATAAGGGTAGGGCCTTAATGCTGAAACACCAGTTTTGTTGACCGTATGGCTGGTAGTGCCTCCAGGAATTAATATAGAGGTATGTTACTTCTATCTAGAATTTTTGTTTGTTTGTTTGTTTTGGGCCACACTCTGTGATGCTCAGGCATTACTCCTGGCTATGTGCTCAGAAATCGCTCCTGTCTTGGGGACAATATGCCAAGGGATTGAACCAAGATCCGTTTTAGATAGGCCACGTGCAAGGAAAATGCCATTCCACTGTACTATCGCTCCGGCCTTGTCTAAAATCATTTGTTGAGTGTAGTGTACAGTTAATGATCTTGGCTTTATTTCCTGGTTTACATACTGATGCTTTTTTATCTTTATATGCACTGGCAGTTCACCTTGCACTTTCATGCTGTATAGGATCATACAACTTTAGACTTCAAAAAACAACTAACTTGCTTCAAACTTCTGTAGCTTTCTAACTTTGACATTTTTCATAGAAGTATAGATATTGAGGGGGCCAAAGAGATAGCATGGAGGTAATGCATTTGTCTTGCACGCAGAAGGTCGGTGGTTTGAATCCCAGCATTCTATATGGTCCCCTGAGCCTGCCAGGAGCGATTTCTGAGCGTAGTGCCAAGAGGAACCCCTGAGCATTGCCGGATGTGACCCAAAAACCAAAAAGAAAAAAAAAAGAAGTAGAGATTTAGAGTTTACTTTGAATTAGGTATAATTGAACATTATTGCTGGCTTGATCTACTGAAACTATCTACATCAGTAATAAAACTATTTCCTTTTTCTCATTTGTAAACTTGGTGTAATAGCACTTTGAATTTCTAAGAACTCTTACATTTGCAATTGATTATTTGTCACAATATTCCTGGTTCTCCGATCACTATCAGTTTCAACATGTCTTTCTCAATGAACTTAATCATCTATAGTTTTTAATTTAAAGTGGGAGACTGGAGAAACTTGGCCTTTCTCTTGAATACTCAGATGCGTTAATATATTTGGATGGCTAGATGGCTTAAGTTCAATGCTGTTGTCTCAGGAGATGCAAAGTTACTGGCAAAGGTAGAGGAAAAGAGAAGCAGGGGTGACCAATTGCTGGAACAACCACAGCATTCCTAAATTTTATCAGCTAATTTTACTAATTCATGTAGCTATGACTCTTTTTTTTTTTTATGGGCGGGGGGTCACACCCGGCAGTACTCAGGGGTTCCTCCTGGCTCTATGCTCATAAATCACTCCTGCCAGGCTCGGGGACCATATGGGATGCTGGGATTTGAACCACCGTCCTTCTGTATGTAAGGCAAATGCCTTACCTCCATGCTATCTCTCCGGTCCCTAGGTATGACTTTTGATCCCTGAAAATGATTATAATAACATCAAAGTTTTCTAATCTTGATTAATAAAACATATAATAGATACTGTAAGAAATCCTGATGTGTGATATAGAAACATGAAGTGAATCTGCACTTGAGGGAAATTTATGCTGATAAAGTTGCTTGAAGTAGGGGTACCAGAATCATTCAGCTTATTAAAAATTACAAATGTACAGATGAAACGTTCGTTATGATCTTCATGTATAAATAGAAATTCTAGCCCTACCTTTAAATGTCTCCTTTGTTAAATTATGAAACGTTCACAGGTTCTATAATTAGCACATGGACATCATTTTTGAGGATAGGCAGGCATTTTCTTGCCTTTGACAACATTAGTTATTGGTCCTATACATCTAATGCATAAAGTAGTATTTCTGCATTTATTACATCAATGAAAGTAGTAGTTTGGATACATCTAATAATTAAACTACTCAATAATTGAAGATTCAAGAGGGAAATGGCCTTCCTCTTTAATCAAGACAGAACATATTTCCAATGCAGTATTTCACTTAAGAAAAAAACTAAAATATTTTACATTATATTTTGAAAGTATAAACACTAGAATGATCTAGTCTATTAAGATTATTAAAGTAAATAAAAAGTATTATTCTTGTTTTTCTTATTAAAATCTACATGTAAGAGGCTAGATAAGCCATGTAAAGGCAAATTCTTGCTTTGCAGGTAATCAAAGAAGTTCTATTTATGCCACCCCATATTTTCTACTAAGCACCATCAGGAGTGGTCCCTGAGCACAGATCCAGAAGAAATCACTGAGCACAGTTTGGTATGGTCCACTTCTATAAAAAATTTAAGTTTTATTGTGTAGGGGGACACAATCAACTATTGTTTACTATATATATTTCTAGATTTCTTTTTAAGAATATACCACTATATTATTTTATTATGAATATCTAGTGTCAAATACTGGCTATTTATTAATAACCTGTAAACATTATGAATAAGGTATACTATTAAAATTACTCATTTATGGGAGCTGAGGAGATCTTGCCTTGCCTATAAGCAGACCAAGTATGATCTACATCATCTGGATATGGTCTCCTAAGCCCTACCAAGAGTAATTCCTGAGCACAGAGACAGAGGTGATCCCTGAATATAAAGCAAGTATGTCCCCAAACCAAAAATCAAATAAAGTATTTTATATTTAATGAGAAATTAAATATTTGTAAATTCTAGTCAAGGCAAAGTCACATATAGGCTGTTGATTCACTACTTTTAACATAGTTCTCTTTTACTAATTTCACTCAGAACATTATTAAAATTTGTTAAGCACTAAAAGAATTGGAAATAGTTCAGACACAAGTAATATAATGGATGGATATTTTTCTTTAAAATGTATAAAGGCACAAATAATGTCAAGTTTAGGTTTGATAGTGACATTATTAGGGTATATGGTATGTATATACTTTTCTTATTACAGGTACATTTCTAATTTTTCTGTAGATGTCAAGTATGTCAATTTATGTCAAAATATGTTAACCTCATTAAGAAAAAAATTTGAGTAAAATATTTGAAACTTTTTTTGAGTTCAGAAATTATTGCCATCTTATTTCAATTTTTGAAAATAATAAACAATCTTATTGTGGAATTTTTTAGAGGAAGTGCTTTCAAGATAGACTTCATAGGAGTTCTGAATGTTTGTGAAATCACTGAAATGTTATGAAGTATTTCATGTATATTGATGTACAATTTTCTCTAGGGAGTAGATGCATATCTTTCAAGTTTCTTAAAGGCAAATAAAAACATAAAACAAAATTTCACTGCTTTAGTCCATATTTGATCTCTCATTCTATAATTTAAGCTCTGGTTTTTCATCTATATTCACATGAAGTTTTCTTTATGTTTTGAAACAGTTTATTCAAGGCTTCCACTAAATATCATCATGACATTGTTTTCTGTAACAAAGAGAAATCCAAGGCTTCAATGGAAAGAATAATAGTTGATATTAAAGAACTTAAAGTCAAAAGATAAGCCAAGAATATAAAATATGGTATTATAGTTTTATCATCAGCTTCATCTTTAGAGAATTTGAATATCAACTTAATAATGAACTGAGTAATTTTTTATTTAAAATATTTGTTAATTTGTTGATAAATCATTATCTCTGGGATATAGTTAACTGAGTTAACTGACTTAATCATTGTAACAATGAAGTTACCATGAAAGCCCTGAATTGGGATATGTGATTGCAATTGCAAAATTGATAAAAGTCTTACAAAAGTTATGTTAATGCATTTCTAATTTTAAATTTATAAACATTTCTAAACATTATGTCTATTTGTATTTTGAAATTTATTTGATCGTAAACAATTTCATTCTTACCAGAATCATATTAAAAATATCTTTGTGTTCTTTCCCCAAATTCATGTAATTAAATCCAAATATAGAATGTGATGTTTTTGAGTGGAACTTTTAAAAATTGATTAGGTTTATGGATGGAGTATATATGAATGAAATTAGTACCCTTTAAGCTATAATTCAGAAATTTATTCTGACCTAGATGATTTATAAAGATAAGGTTAGAAGAAACCTGTTACTAAAAAAGAAAGCAGGCATTAATAAAATATTAGATCAACTTGTAACTTGATCTTGGATTTATCTTCACAGGTAGTCACAATATAATAGCTTGTTAAGACAAATAATAGATTGTTGTTGTAACAAAAAATTATGAGACTTTGGTTAGAGAAGTCTAAGAAGCTAGATTCTAGTATCTAATTCTTTTTTAATATAATTTTTATTTTAATCATATTAGCTTAATATAATTTTTTATTTTAATCATATTAGCTTACATATTGTTGACAATCAGATCTTAGGTACAAATTAACATAAAATCAGGGGAACTCCCATCACCAAATAGTCCTCCCTCCACCTCTGTTCCAGTCCTACTTCCCATATCCTCTCCCCTACTCCCCAGGGTTGCTAAAGCAAGTGGTCCCATCTGTGCCTAGCTTACTACTTAGTGGTCTTACACCTGTTTGGTCTTGATTACCCCCTTATTCCCCCCTAATTGGGAGGCAGGAATAGTTAGTTCAAGTTATGTGGTTTTGTTTGAAAAAGAGAAAATTAATAACCTGGAGAGAGAGAAAAAATAGAAGAAAATAAATAAATAAATAAATAAATAAACAAACCAAGGGATCAAATACTCCAGGAATAGGTGGAGTCCTTCTAGAGACTTTCATTTTTGGTTTGAGTAACGGAGGGGAAAATGAAGGTGACCTAGAACAACCGTACATAAAGAATCATCAAATAAAATATCCAGTGAGCATTCCAAAAAAAAAAAAAGTACCATCTAATGGCCATGGTATTGAGATAGAAATGTGGCAGTGCACTAAGAAAAGAAAAGAAGAAAATAAATAAATATAAATGGAGACATCCACTTCAATAGCCAAACCACAATAATGAGATCAACAAAAGATAGATAAGTAAATAATGATAATAAAAAGAGATTGTTTTGTGCTTGTTCTGTTTTGGTTTTTTGTTTTTTCCCTCCTGCAGATGCATAGTAACTATTGGGGTCATTCGAAAAGGAATTTCCTTTGCCTAGGAGATACAGGGTTTCTCCACCCTTGCCATATATAGTCACGGAATTAACTATAGACTCCTTTCAGGTTCATTTACTCTCCCCTTGGTGCTTTTGTATGGGAGATTTCTGCTGTATCCTGGGTGATAAAGTCAGATCTCTGTATCTGGAGGTCTTGGCAACTACACGAGCCAAGGAGTTGAACTTCTAATTATGTTTTCCTGTGTGGTTCTAGAAGCTCTGTTCCCTTAGTGTCGTTTTAATCCGTCTTCTGTGATTGGCAGACCTGGTCTTTGCGCTGGTCCTAGGGAGTGGCCTGGGATAGCATCTTTTGCTATGTTTCCAGAAATCCCCTTCATTGCAATAGTCTCAGACAGACCTCTGGAACTAGGGGATCACATTTGTTATGTAGGTCGTAGCTCATGCCCTAGACTAGGGCTTTTATATTGGTTCTGTCAACCAGTCATCTGTAAATCACGACCTTGGCATATGGATAGACCAAAGAGTAACTAGTCTTCTGATTTTGTCTTATTGTTAGCTGGTGAGGTAGGATAAGTTGCTCTTAGGTCGAGTTGTTCCCATTTTCCTCATTGTCAGGGTATTTCATAATAGGGCTGGCACTTGGCCCGAGTACTATTATGGATGTCCTGGTTGGGATTTGTTTCCTGTGGTTGCTGTGATGAAGTATGTCATTTCTATGTCTATGATCCAGAGTTCAAGGCTGGACGGTTGGTGTCTAGTCACTGTAGTCTAAGTTGGCTCCACGTGACATATTTTCAAGGTAGGAGATACCCCTGTATTGTAAACAAGTATGAGTTCTTATCCCTAATGAATAAGAGCTCGGTTTTATAGATCCCCACCCCCCTTTTTTTAGTGTCCTTTGCAGGGAGAAAAGGTTTTACATTATCTTTCCGGTACATTTGAGGGTGGAGAGAGAAGAAAACTAAAACAGGTCACACCCCCAAGGAAGATAAAAATAGAAATAAAAAAAGTATGTGCTCACATGTATATATAAAAAGAGGAAAAGATTTTTACGAAATGAAGTAAAAAAAAATAAATCGAGTCACCAGGTAATGCAGGAGAATATCTTGCATTTAGGGTAAAGCATGTAAAGAGGTAGTGTAATACAGGTCTTATACTTATGATGGTAGTATATGTTTTCCCTTTGTCTTTTGAGATTTTCTTGTGGGTGTGGGTTCCCGGGTACCTTTTCATCACCCCTTGAGATTGGCAAACGATTTGCGATAGGGAGGACTTGGAAGAGTTCATGCATTGGGGGATACTTGTAGAGCTAAGTCTGGTTTCAAGTAACTGTCCATGTTAGGAGGGGTTGGTAAGGAGGATCACGCAGCATGCGATAGCAGGGGAGTTGATTGCCTTTTCTTGTAGGGGGCGAGGTGCGTGTTTGACTGGTTGTTCCTTTGCTTGGGTGCTGGGCACTGGTTCGCAGGGGTAGAAGGTCATTCTTGATGCCTATTGGTTTAGGAACTGAGGATAAAGAGTTTTAATAAGTTGGGGGATTTGTGTGGGAGTGAGGGGTGGAGGGATGGTCAGGGTTTCAAAGGGGGGAGAAGGAGAAAGTATATGGAAGGGGCAGGAAAGAATACCACATCCAGATTGCACTACGAGAATGCCCTGATAAAACTCCTTTAACATACCCTTAATCTCTAGATTATACCTTCATATGGGACCAGAAGCACGAGACCACCCAGACCATCAAAGCAGCTACTGTGACCTACAGACTTATCCTACAGGCTCTACTCATCGAACACATTCAAACTAGCATTCCCTCACTCTTTTCTCCACTCTTCTCACTAGTTTTTTCTTCTCATTTTTCTTTCTTTTTCTCTCCTTTCCTTCTAATTTACTTTCAGTGTCTAATTCTAACTTAATTTGAATGTAAAAAATTTACTTCTATAGTCATTTTTCAGAAACACATTCTATTTTTAGTAATCAAAATACATGTAAATGAAAAGTTGTAAGTCTCTAATGATTTTGTTATATATCAATTAAGGCCCACATTATAATAAATTGTTTAAACATTAGAAACACCAGGTGGGGCCTGCGAGGTGGCGCTAGAGGTAAGGTGTAAGTGCTAGGCAAGGAAAGATGGCGACAGCGGTTCGATTCCTAAGTGTCCCACATGGTCCCACCAAGCCAGGGGCAATTTCTGAGTGCTTAGCCAGGAGTAACCCCAGAGCATCAAACGGGTGTGGCCCGAAAAAAAAAAAAAAAGAAACACCAAGTAACTAAATATTAGGAAAACAACCATGGGGCTGAGGAGATAGCACAGAAGTAGGGCTCTGCCTTGTATGCTGCCAACCAGGGAGGGACCCGGTTTGATTCCCAGAATCCCATGTGGTCTTCCAGTCTGCCAGGGAATTTCTGATTGTAGAGTTAGGAGTGACCCTGAGCTCCACTGGGTGTGACACATAAATTAATCAATCAATGAATCAATCTAAAATAAGTGAAGTTAAAAAAAGGAAAATAACCAGAATTCTACTTTTTTCCTCTTATATTCTTATTCTGTTTCTATCATTCTCTTAAGCTTTCTGACAACCTGGTTTTCAAAATGGTGAAAGGAATTAGATACAGGTGGCTTATTACCAATGTAGAGTATATATGAAGTCTTTGACCATTACAGATTTTATTTTACTTTATTTTCTAAAAAATATTTTATATAAGAAAAAGAGCAGAAAATCAGGACACCTACCTTTTGGAAGTTATTTCCTTAATCAGGATTCATGACAATGCCAAATTTTATTTTATTGGGGGGGGGGCATAGCTGGCTGTGCTCAGGGGTTACTCCTGGCTCTGTGATCAGAAATAGCTCCTGGAAGGCTCAGGGATGCTGGGACAAAACTAGATCCATCCGGGTTGTCAGCATGCAAAGCAAACACCCTACAACTGTGCTTTCACAGACAGATTTTAAAGATATTTTTGATATTACCTTGTGATTTTTGATCTTTTCTGATGAAGATATAATAGACTATGTTACTCTATGGTGAAGGAGGACATAGTGATCTTCAACTTCTTCTATTTTCACAAACTGCAGCTTTAAATATTCTAAATATACAAAAGCTATATTTGGAGGAGAGAATGGGGATGAGAAATGCATCCTGAGTTCCACTAGAATAACAATATTCTACAGAGGAGTTAAAAATCCAGAGTGATATTGATCAAAATTGAATTAGTGTTTGAGATAAAAATCAAGTAACACTCTTCAAGTACTGATTAGGAAGAACAAGAAAAGAATAAGTTGATATTTTATCTGAGGAAAGTAGAGTTAAAGACATACTCAAGAGACAGCTAATTGGAATGAAAATATTTATAGAAGTTCTCCACAAAAGCTTTTCTATCAGAAACAAACAAACAAACAAAAAACCATGACTATCTAATGAGAAAATCAGATAGAAGAAATACTCATTCGTTTGGAAAAGAGAATAGTCTGAGGAGAGGGGCCTAAATAGTGTATTATTGACCCTAAACTATTAATTACTATAATATCTGTATTGTTAGGTAATACACTATTATTGGTGAGAGTGGTGCATTCAGAAAAGGATTTCATTAGCTGCTCCAGGACTCTTCAATATGTAAAAGCCTAGAATGATTAGATTAAAATACATAGGTCAATATCTTTTGATTTTTGCCCCCTCTTCTTGTGTTGACTGGTTCTAAACAATTTGTACTTAGGTGAAATCATTTGGGGCTCAGCCCATGATGCTATCAGTCCCCTGACCCCATAATTTCCCTCTTATTCCTGTCTTGTTTTCTTAATCTCAAATTGCTGTTGTTTAAGAACAGCTCACCTGGGGTCAGTCCTCTGGACCAATTCAGTTCCTGACTTTACCTTATTATTAAATGGATTAAAATATATCATATTTATTTTAAATTCATTTTATTTTATTTAATACTCCATGATTTACAATATACCCTCCTCCATGCTCTGTTGCCCTCCATGCCTATTATGTTTCTCCTCACATTCCCCCTTCCTACTAGCTGATAACTAGTTTATACTTCACTCCATCATTAAACTAAAAAAAAAAACCCTGAAGGCCTTTTTAAGTTTTAAATAACTAAAATATTTTATGCACAATTAATTTTTATTCACTCATCAAATCAACTTTTTCAGATTTCAGTATTGAGAATATTTTATTAAGAGCAAAAAAAATATTTTTTTTTGGTTTTTGGGCCACACCTGGTGACGCTCAGGGGTTACTCCTGGCTATTCACTCAGAAGTCGCTCCTGGCAGGCACAGGGGACCATATGGGGAACCGGGGGATCTAACCGTGGTTCATCCTAGGTTAGCACAGACAAGGCAGGCACCTTATCTCCAGCGCCACCGCCCAGCCCAGCAAAAAATATTTTATACTAACTTTTTAAAAAGAAAGAAAAGGAAAGACACCAAAATATTTTTGTAGAAACATTTTATTTTAGCAATTGAATGCATGAGGACAATATTAAAGTGGAGAGAATAAATAATATAGAGTTTTAAAATAAGAAAAAATTTGTTCTAGCTTAATATGATGGAAGTATAGTTTTGGTGGATGCCTTCTTGATACATATAAATAAGCATTAAAATCTCATTGTTATCAACTAATAGCTTGTTTTTTTAATTTTATGCTCTATTACAGAATAACTGAGAATATAAGGAAATAATATTTATCTGATATGATTGTAGTTATAAAATATTTTTATTTCATTTAGTTTACCTTGAATCTAATTTCTGGTTATTCTGAAAAATAGCACATTCTCAATTAGATAAGAACTATTGACCATTGTTGTCCATAGAAAGATATTGAGTGAGTAGCAGATGTATCAGAGGAGTAGGATACTATATGTTAGATGAACTTATCTAAAGTAAATATCACTATGATATAGAAATCCTACTTAAAGGCAGGGCCAGCTAATTAGCAGATGCATTTTATCTTGTATGCTAGTTTGATGATAAATGTATAATGTGACAAATGATGAATGTAGGTAGTGAAGCTAAAATAGTCTCAAATTGTAAGAGGGTGACATGTTTGTATGGCAAATGACAGAGTAACAATTCAATTAAGAGAGAGAAAAGAGAGAAAAAATGATTTTATAAGTTATTGTGAAGGAATTAAATTCATCTTTGTCCTACCTCTTAATAGTGCTTTTTGTTTCCAAGTGACACTCTTTGGAGATGGTGCCTCATTACTAAAATATTACAATTACTAGCAAATGCTACCTTGGAAAGACTTCAAATTTAATCATTGTATCAGAGACAAACTGCTTCATTGACATGTTTGAAAATCAATATCTTATAGTCCATAAGATTGTGGTGATTTAAATTCTGTAAAAGAGCAAGTTTTAAAGTCCTGAAGGCCACTTAATCTGAATCAGTGTATTGTTAATGGAAGTTCATTTACATTTATGCTCATGCTAACTTCATTTAACTATAAGAGTGCCAACTTAATATAGTCTTCTGAATTAATGGCATTACATTTTTGAATTCACTTTTATTGAATTAATTTTTTCCTGGTATTAATATGTCTCTGAAAAATTTATAATGGCCAACTATTTGACAGAGATTTTCACACTTTGAGCAAACCTACAGTTATTAAATAATACATTTTTGTATACCTTTCGGAATCCTTTTAAATGGGAAAGCACTTGTTCAGAAATAAAATGAAAATATTTATAATACAATAAAGGAATAAGGAGTGTATAAAACGAAGTGAATATTTATACTACAATAAAGGAATAAGTGTGTATGTAAAGGAATAGGTGCATTACTAGAGTTGTGCTTTAATAGATAAGAGTAAGAGTATAGATGTGAGCTTTATTCATGAGGGGAGGAGATTTCACTTGAAGTGTTAAGCAATTACTTCTAGCTCTTTTGCTTAGGGATTGTTTCTTGTGGAGCTTTAAGGATAATATGTGATGCTAGGGATCAAACACAAACAAGGTGCATGTAGTGCAGTACCTTACCTATTGTAGTCTCTCTAAACCCAGAAATTTTTATGTGCAGAAAATATCACAATATAGTTTTACATTCATTCAAAATATATTTAATTTCATAAAAAGTGAAATGTATTCTTCCAGTTAAAATATTGTACAGGACCTGAATATAGCTTTACTACAACCAAACAAGCACCAGGAATAGAGCACTTATGAAATGGTCTCTGATACTATTTCTTAGGAGTTCAAGATAATTTGGAATCAGTGATTCTTAAAGGAGAGCTTCAGATCCAAAGTACAGCAGGTAGGGCCTTTGTTTTGCATGTGCCAGCCCAGATTTGGTCCCTGAAATTTCATATGGTCTTCCAACTCTGCCAGTAGTGATCACTGAATGTAGAGCAGGAGTATCTTCTAAGTACTGCCAGGTGTGATCCGAAAATAAAAAAAATAAACAAGCAAACAACAGAAAGAGATAGATAAATAGATGATAAAGAAAGTGTATGAAAAGCCACAATTACTGCTACCTTTGATAGTACTAAATATCAATATTAAAAATATATTGGAGCACATCTTGAGAAACGGTGGTGGCAGAGAAAGTTGAGTTCAAAAGAATAAAAGTTATTGATTGATGTGTACATAAGTAAAAGAAAATATAAGCATTTTTCAAGGTTCAATGAAATATTTTTCATAGAACCATTATTGATCAGAAAATACAACTAGGAAATTTCAAATTATTACTATAGACACATATATTGTTAGTTGTAAGACTTACATTTTGTTTTGGGACCACACCTGTGGTACTTAGAATGAATTCTTGGCTCTGTGCTCAGGGATTACTACTGACAAGGCTCTGGAAACCATCTGAGGTGTCAAGAATCAAACCCAGGTTGGCCATTTGCAAGGCAAATGCTTGATCTTCTTCACAGTCTCTCCAGACCCTAAATCTTAACATTAATAGAGAATAAAATGGTTTATCTGACTAAATGAACTTCAATAGGTAATTTAGAAGGACATTGGAAATTAAAAAAATTGCATATAAGTACTTTAGTTAATAATAAAGAAGAGGAAAAGAGGTTTCCACTCAATAGCTTGCTTGTATTCTCTCAAGGTTTCTTTTTCTAATGATTATAAGTGATTTCACTCCAAAAGTAGCCTTAAAAAAGGAAATATGTTAAGAATGACTTTGATAGTTAATTAGCTTCCTTAGTATCTAATTAACTATAAAAGAAAATAGTTTAATTAGTAGCTAATTAGCTAAAAAGAAAGGTAGAAGGAAGCAATTTATAGGAGAAAAAAAGCAAAAACTACAGTATGACTAATTGTCTCCCCAAAGCCACATTAGAAGCAAAAAGACAATGGAGTAATATCTTGATAGTAGTAGAAAATAGAATTCTATGTGCAGGTAATTGCTCCTTTTGAGTCGAGGAATGATAAATACAATTTTACAAGAAGACCACATAAAAACTACTTGAGGATATTCTTTATAACAAATGAAATTAGCACAAAAGACCATAGAGTGATGCAAGAAGCAATGCTAAAGTGTAAGTCAGCAAGCATGATTATTAAATGTAAACTGACTGAGGAAAAAATAGTAATCTGCAATGGCATTGGGATTTGGTGCAGAATTAAATGTGGCTTATTAATTTCCTTTTGCAGTTGTAATACATTAGATGGAATGTAATGGCTTTAAGCAAGGTAAATTTATTTCCTATATTTCTGAAGTTCAGAAATCCAAGAGAGAATTCATTGGACTAAAATTAAGGGTTCCTTAGAGCTTCATTCTTTTTACACAATTTAGGGGACAATTAATTTTCCTCACTAGCGGTGTGCAGCTGTGCCCAGCTGTTCTTGACTCATGCCCTCCAAGTGGAAGTAGCAAGACTTTGACCTCTTCTTCAATGAACACGTCTTTCTCTCCCCTCTCCCCTTTCACTTGGAAGGACCCTTGTGAGACATTGAGTTTACACAGATAATGCAGGATAATCTCCTACCTTGAGATTTTAATCAAATCTGCTAAATTCCTTTTGACCTCTCTGTTAACATATTCATAGGTTCTGGGAATTAAGGAGGCAGCAGGGGCAGTAGGGAATGTAGAACATTATTCTCTTTACTGCAGAAAACATCAAAATCCAGATCACACAAGCAAGATGGAGAGGTAAAGGAAAGGAACTGCAACATTTGAAATTATTACTTATAATTTTTGGGAAGATAGATACTGTAATTTTTATTTTATATTAGTGTTTTATTTGAAATAGATATTATGTAGTTTCTGATCTATTAATAGTGGTTTCTTGTACACATTCAAATAACCCTCCTTCATCCATTTTCTCTTCCAAGAACCCCAGTTTTCATTTTTCCACCCTCTCCACCTTAATTGTGTGCATCTGTTCTCCATTTATAATATTAATTTTAAATATTGGTAAGCCATTTTGTTAAGAGTTAAATAACATTAATATACAATAAATATGTAAGCTTCTGAATTATTTATATTAAGAAATCAATCTTAAAAATGGATTGATCTGTGGCCAATACCAATACATAGGGTGGGACATCTGTTTTGCACGCTGCCACACTGGGTTTGTTTCTCTGATTTTTCAGGACCCAAAGAGTACCCCCAAATCTGCCAGGAATAATCTCAGAGCACAGGTCCAGGAGTGGTTGTTGAGCACTGTTGAATGTGACCCTACTGTTTGAGCCAATGAAAAAGAAAAGAATGACAAAAAAGTATTAACAAGGACAATAATGTAGCAAAGATTGATATTTTTGTTTTGCTTTGTTTTGTTTTGAGGCGACACCTGGCAGTGTTCAGGTATTACTCCTAGCCTGAAGACCATGGTAATTTCTGGAGATTCTCAGGGGATTATACAAGGTGCCAGAATTCAAACCCAGATTGATTGTGAGCATGGCAAATACATGCCCTCTGTTCTCCTGCTTTTGTCTAGGACAGTGGTCGGCAGCCATTTTTTTCAACTGAGCCAAATCTCGCCAAAACCACGATTGAAATTTATTTTGAGGGCCACACTATTTTTTTTGGGGGGGGAGGGTTGTTGTTGTTGTTGTTTTTTGGCAGCGCTCAGGGGTTACTCCTGGCTCTTTGCTCAGAAATCACTCCTGGCAGGCTCAGGGGACCATATGAGATGCTGGGATTCAAACCACCGATCTTCTGCATGAGAGGCAAACGCCTTACCTCCATGCTATCTCTCCGGCTGTGAGAGCCACATTTTTAAAACCGAGGATACAAATAACACAACTAATACAACATAAATTTAGAACAATATTATTTATTGATAACATTAAATTCTATAAAATTTTCCTTACAATATAGAGAAAATTACATGCTGACTATGACTGACAAAGTCACAAACACTAATGTGAACATTGGCCTTGCATTTCCTTGGATTGTTTGAGTAAGTCAGGTTTGTGTGTTGTTGTTTTTAATTTTAGGCATGATTCCAGGTTCTCGTCAATGAGAAATTTCTCATTTTTCTCAATTTCTCAATAATCTTGATAAGGTTCATGCTTGAAAATGATTGTTCGCATATATAGGTAGACCAGAACAAGGAAAGAACAGCAAACTCTAGCATCTTTAGTTGATTATATGAGTCAGGAATACTATTCCAGGTGTTAAAAATCAACAGATCTTCCTTCTCCAGGTCTTTTCAAACAGACAACTTGTGCTGTGAACTAAGTTCACATTTGTGTTTCTCCAATCTTTCTAAATTTGCACAAAGATGTTCAAATTTCGAGCTCCACAATTCTTTGTTTTTTAAATCCAGAAATTGCATTTCAAAATTGCCAATGTCTATATTAAAGGGAGAAAAATTTAATTCCATTACAGTGACATCCAGAGGTTTTTTTTTTTTTAACAAAGGCCAATGTTGCTTTGCAGTTTCTGAAATCCTGAAACCTCTTGAGAAAAGCTTCCCTCATATTTAAAAGTGCTATTTTAAAATAGGTAATGTCAATATTAAAATTATTTTCTTGGCGATGTTTCAACAGCCTTGGAAGGTGAATCAAAGTTTCTCTGTCAAAATCCTGAGCAAAAGCCGATAATATGTTTGCAAACGCAATAACTTCTTCTAACATTGAAAATATTGTGTTTCCTTTTCCCTGTAGTTTATTATTAAGCTGATTTAGATGTGAAGTAACATCCATCTTGAAATACAGTTTTTGAATCCATTGATCATTTGTTAATTATGGATAGTGAACACCCTTCTTGAGGAAAACTGCTTTGATTTCTGATAATAAGTAAGCAAAACATATCAAAATGTTTCCTCTTGATAACCAAAATGTGCTGAAAATTTGAAACCGTAAAACAGTGGTCCTCAAATTACGGCCCATGGCCACATATTGTATTTTTTCCTATTTTGTTTCTTCACATCAAAATAAGATGTATGCATTGTGCATTGGAATTTGTTCATAATTTTTGTTTTTACTATAGTCTGGCCCTCCAATGGTCTGAGGAACAGTGAACTCGGCTCCTGTTTAAAAAGTTTGAGAACCCCTGTGCCTAAAATATGGAGATGAAAGAGGTAAAAGAGAAAAACTTTTTAACAATCTTTAAAAGCAAGGATAGTGTTCCGGAGAAAAGTTCACTGAAAAAAAAATAAATTGACAATTTAGTGCATGCTGCAAGTAACCAAACTAAAATACACACAAAAACAAACATGCTGCAAGTAACCAAACTAAAATACACTTTGTTAAAGCCATAAGATATATCATAAAGGAATTATGTTTAAGTGCCTGAAACATTTTAAAAATAATTTTTTTTTGGTTTTTGGGCCACAACCAGTGACACTCAGGGGTTACTCCTGGCAATGCGCTCAGAAGTCTCTCCTGGCTAGGGGGACCATATGGGAAACTGGGGTACCGAACTGCGGTCCGTCCTAGGCTAGCACAGGCAAGGTAGGCACTTTTCCTCCCGTGCCACCGCCCAGCACCTAAAAATAATTTTTTATTTAAACATATTTGTTACAAAATTATTCATACTTGAGTTTCAATCATAGAATGTACATCACCCTTCAACTGTGCACTTTCCCCACCACCAGTGTCCCTTCTTTCCTTCCCCTTCACCCTCCTCTGCCTATGTCAGGGGCAGGCATTTTTCTTTTTTCTCTCTATCTCTCTTTTCCTTTATGACACTGAGGTTTGCAAAATTTTCTTTATGACACTGTGATTTGCAATATTATTAATTAAAGAGTACTATGCATGTCACTTATCCATTTTCAGCATCTAGTTCTTGTTCAGAGTGATAAGTTCCAACGATCAATGCCATAATGTACCTTTCTCTATTCTAACTGAACTCACTACTTTTTATGGCAAGCTTCCTAACATGGACTAGTCCTCCTGTCCCTCATCCCTATTTTCTCTAGATATTATTACCATATTGCCATTTATTATTCTTATATGCCACAAATGATTATTCTGTGTCTTCACCTCTCCTTCTGACTCATTTCACTCAGAATAATAATTTGACGTGTTGATGTATGTACAGATGATGCACTGTGCATGGCTCAGTGTTTTTGTGTAATCACAAGAAACAGAACTTGCACACACATACATTGTATCCACTCATTGTACAATAGACTGGATTCAAAAAAACTGCTGAACTAAACTCTGTGACAGATGACACAGTAAAGATAATTTGTGGAATTCACAATTGTGATCAAATCCAGGCTATTCACCACCCTGGGAGAGTTTGGATGCCCACTACTAGTATCTTCTCCATGAAGAAGTGAAGTGACTGTTCAGGGGAAGGGTCCTCTCTCGCCTTGTTGGCAAAAGGGAAGAATTAGTGCAGTTCCTGTGAGAGCAGAACTCTAACTTTGTACAGCCCCATTGGACAAGGAATGGGTAGCTAAGCTTGTGTATTTGGCAGACATTGTTTACTTTCTCTATAAATTTAATATTTCTCTGCAGGGGAGTTTCACAAGTAGTTTTACAGTGAGACATAGATGGATGTGTTCAAAAGAGAATCTGATTCTTGGATAACTGTGTCTGAGGAGATATTGAAATGTTTCCACTCTTGCAAAAACTTTCTGATTGGCGCTTAGATTATGCAGAAAGTTATAGTCAATATGAAAAACAACATTTAAGGGCATTAGCTCACAACTTTAATCATGAGTACTTTGAACATGAGAATCCACGGAAAAGAAAACTCTGGGTTGAGAATCACTTCATGGAAGATGCCAACTCTTGTGCAAAATAAAATATATGTTTTAAGATCACCCAGGCACTGTATTTCTAAGCCCCACCCAACCTGGTCTGAAGAAGCAGGGTAGCAGGAAAAAATTAATAAACCAAGCTAGCCAGGAAAGGATGATCATGGACACCGTGACCTTTTACCTTGTACTGTCTCCCTAGAAACCAAAAAGCTCGAACACCTCTTTCTTTATTAAAACCAATTCCCAATACCAGAAGGCTTCAGGTCAAAAGAGAGAGACAAAAGTACTTATTAAGTGGACTTTTACATATCAAAGAAGGGATTTAAGAAAGGATGACTTTGGGGGGACACCTTTGTTTAGGGTCCACACTGGGTATCATCTTACACTCTTGGAGCCTGCGGCCAGGGCTGCACACAGGACGCACAATGACAGAGGTTAGGAGCAGAGTCCTGACTCCCGGCACACAGAAGAGCCAAATTAAAAGTGTTAAGAGCCACATGTAGCTTGCGAACCGCGGGTTGCTGACCACTGGTCTAGGATATTTTATAAAATGTTAGTGATATAACTGTAAAAGCATAAAAAGCATAGTTACATGGGCAAATATACTCAAAATTTGAAATAATATTGTCATATCTAAAACATATATTAATGGATTTAAAAACAAAAATAAAATCAATGACATGACACTTATATTAAAAAAACACAAAATCTGGTATTACTTGATTAGTGTTAATTTTTAATTATGATATATATTGCCACTATTGAGAAATTTGGTAATTTTTGATACTCTTTATGGTGGGGCATTCTTTGTTGTTGCTGTACCTGGTGTTGTTATTCTTGGGCAAAATCTAACATGTTCAAGACTTCTGGATCTGCTCAGAGATTTTTCGGGGGGTGGGGTGGGGTGGGGCTAGAATGACTGTATGGGATGCCAGAGATTGAACCAGGCTGTATGTGTACAAAGAAAGTGACCTCTGTAATATACTATCTCTTCAGTCCTGTATGTGTTGTGGAATTCTAATCTATATCTTTGTTTTGTTTTTTGGGGGGACCAATATACAGAAGTGTTTATTTCAAACTCCAGTCTTTATGTTAGAGATTACTCTGGATATTAATTAGTACTCTCTTATAGTGAATTGTGAAATCAGGTAGTATAAAACAATGTAATCAAATATTTATTCTACATCCCAAAATTGTTTTGTATAGGTAAGTAAAAGTATTTGTCAATAATTGTGAAATATAAATATTTTAAAATTTACTTGAGGGGCTGGAGCCAGTAGAAGTCCAGTGGGTAGGGTGTGAAAGGAGTAAAAACTTAAGTGGACAGTCTATTGTCTGCTAAACCTGTTTCTTCTTCCCCTCACAGATCTGCTAAAACCTTTTTCTTCCTTCACACACCCCTGACATCTCTGTTTCTTTTTATCTATGCAATGCAAAGTTTCCCCCCTTCTTTCCCTTATTGTATTCCAACAGACCATAAGCTATATTTCTTTAAC